>OZ025281.1:13623543-13759161 GCA_964019165.1 Mastigias papua | reverse complement strand
AGCAGAGAAAATTTAAGAAACACTGCCACTGATCTAGTCCCATTAAGGAAATCGTGTAACAATCAGCAACGGTCAGGGTGCTTTTTCATATCTTTTTGTTAGAGTACGGAACCTCATGGATTTTTAAGTTAAGCTGGCATCCCCTCTTAAAGCATTTAAAGGATCTTAGACATAATTTTTGTGGCAGTAGTGTTTCTGTCATTAGTATATTATTGTACTCAGAATAGGGCCTTGTCATGTTTGATTTACTACGTATGGAATAAAGAGATTGATGCAAGTGGAAAAGAAGTTTGCCAGAAATTGGATTTGGATTGGACGAAAAGCAAGATGTTTCATTGGTGTAGGGAATGTAGTGACATATAGTTGGGGTGGCCAAGGTACCCAGGGTAGGATCCGTGTACAATAGAATCAAAATAACCGAGAGCCGCAAGAGATTTATATAGAGAATTGTTTGGCACTTCGTTCAACAAAGTAATGAACTATGAGGAATTCTATGAAAGATTTTTGAATTAATGTTTGAGTAGAATAGATAATAAGTTATAAATCTCTTCGTGTTTAAATTTTTAAAAAATTATCCTTACTTTGTTTGTTAATGTGGAAATGTCCCAACAGGCCGCAAAGTAAATGCCAAAGAGGCGCATTCGCCTCGTGTGCCGCGGTTTAGCCACGCCTGACATATATCTCAAGCTGGTGATAGACTTGATATCTCTTAATTTCCTGAAGCCACGTGATATTAGGCTTTGCTTGATTTTGACTGGCTTTGTTCCAGCTGGGGGAATCTCTTCCCAAATTATGCCCAAAATTGTTATTTTTAGGCAAGACGTGGTCTGTTGGTCAGCTTAAATGAACTCGGTATCACAGTCGGGATACTTCTCGCCTACCTGGTGAATTTTCTGCTCATCAACGTTGACAATGGATGGTATGGAAATTATGTTCCATATGTTGATGATGTGGTTGAGATTGATCTTAGAACCAACTTGCCTTTGTCTATATGTTGATGCTGTCATTCAGACAGATATTAGAACCAATTTATCTCTGTAACTTACCTTTGTATATATATTAATGATGTTGTTCAGACAAATCTTAGAACCAATTTCCCTCTGTAACTTGCCTTTGTATGCATGTGCTTGTACTGTGTTTTAATTTCTTTTTTCTGTAGGCTTTAATTAGCTGTAAATTAGCTTCTTCTAACAGCCCACATTACCCACATTAAATATATAATACTATTATGAACAAACACAAATCATACGACAAAGAGATTTTAAGTGTTTCTCGCGCATGATAGTCTGTCTTTGTGGCAGTGTGGCAAAAACACCGCCAAATACACGCACAGACAGTCGTCCACACGTTACATTTGCACACCATATCCATGGCCTAATGTTTACATTTCCTTGAAACTTGAAAGATGCCCTGGCCAAAGCTAGGCGCAGACGTAGTTAGTGTAGGAGGCGCTTTGTATAGTCAAATGAAGAAGTAGAAGGGATACGAGTGGCTAGCAATTGATCTGTACGTTTCGGTTGCAGAAGACCAGAGACTGTCCGGATGTTGCCTGCAGTTTCATGAAAAGCTAGGCGTTCAAGCATGTTTTTAACGATTGATTTGATAGTAGCTTCTTTAGTATTGGTTTTCTGGCTGATCCTGGAAAGTTGGGTTGGAAACTGTCTCTGAAAGTAATTTAAGTCTCCAATCAATCGCTAGAAGTAAAACAATAGATTCATGCTGGTTTATTTCAATTTTTTTACCTCTCTTTTGGTAGTTTCTTATTAGGTGAGAGTTTTGTGTGATATATGTAAGTGAATGTTGCCTTCATTTAACTTGATGATTTTGTTTCTCACTCTCTCGTGCAGGCGAATCATGTTTGGGCTATCATCGATACCAGCTTTCCTTCAAGGCCTAGGGATGGTTTTCTTGCCATCAAGCCCGCGTTGGTTGGTATCCATGCAGAAACATCGGGAGGTAACTGTTGATTATATAGCTTTTTTCACCCAAATATGATTTTACTCAATTAACCGTATTTGACACTTTCTTTCATGTTCATTTCTTCATGAATCAACGAACGAAGTAATAAATGAATGAGTAACACAATGAATCAATATTGTAAAAGGGGATAGCATATTGAAAAAGAAGTGCAGCATGGTCTTATTTCAATTTTTGTCACTTGGCATTTTGGATGGTCAATTCTTGTATTTTGAGTCGATTGATGACTGTTTCTGTAGACAGACCTCTCTCTCTCTCGTTTCAGGCAAAAGATGTAATCTCAAGGTTATGGCCCCATTGTGATGTTGCTCATCAGATGCAAAGGTTGAAAAATTCCCTTAAAGATGAAAAGGTTTATTTAGCATTTAGTCTATATTTTCTGACTTCTTTATCCTTTGTTACATGACTTCATTTATCACATTTCTTGATCTGTCACATGACTTCATTCTATCTTCTTCTTCTACTGGCTTCTCCTGATTAATCAGGGTCACCGATGCGAATTGTTCTACTCCTCAACTCCCTGTCTTCTGCATCAGCCACCTCCAGCCCCTTACTTTTAAGGTCTTCTTCTATACAGTCCATGAAGAGTCCTTTTGGCCTTCCTCTTGATCTTCTTCCAACTTTTATCTCCATCACTCTCTTGCACAGTCCCTGTTCCTCACTTCTCCAAACATGTCCAAACCATCTTAATCTTTTCTCTCTCATCTTTTCTCTCTGTCACATGACTTCATTTATCACGTGCCTTGATTTGTCACTTGACTTCATTCTATATCATATTGAATTTCGTATGAGTTGAAATCAAATTTAATTTCGGTGTTCCACAGGAATACAAGCTAACAGATCTGTTCACAACAAAGGAAAATCTTCGTTTGCGAATGCTTATTGGATGTGGCATTGTTTTTTTTCAACAGGTATGCGCTTGGTGCCTAATGATTTGGCTTATCAAGGCTAAATAACTTGCGATAATCTCGTCCTATCACCAATAATCACTGCGATCCTCTTAGCCTCTCATTACCTAATCATCGCGATCATCTTATCTGATCGTTGCTACACAGCTGCGATCATCTCATCCTATCACCAATAATCACTGTGATCATATTTGCATATCATTACCTAATCATCACGATCATCTTATCTAATCGTTGCTACGTAACTGCGATCATCTCATCCTATCATCAATAATCACTGCGATCATATTTGCATATCATTGCTTAATCACCGCAATCATCTCGTCCAACCATTGCTAAGTAAATTAAATCGCCTCATTTTGTAATTTTTACTGTGTTTGATTATTTTGGTTCGATTATTTTGAATGCTAACTATATATGCATCGACCTAAGTGTATACAAATTAGCTACTCAAATTTAAATGCAATATCATAAAGATATAAGAGAAATACAACAAAAATACTTTATCTAAAGTTGCATGAGGTTTTTTGCTTTACAGAGGTGGACATTTGAACCTGAGACCACTCGCTGTTTTTTAGCATTTTATTGCTATCCTGATTTTCTGCCTATCCGATGTCAATGTCAAGCGTAACTTCAAATTTTACGTGCCTCTTAGATAACTGGACAGCCGACCGTTCTGTATTACGCACCGGCTGTTTTCCAGTCTTTGGGCTTCAACTCCAGCTCATCTGCAACTTTAGCAACTGTCGGCCTCGGAGTTGTCAAGGTTTGTGACATCATCGCATTAAAGGACTTGCATAGTTCTCCAATGTGTATTTGTTGTTTTTTATGTGGTTTGACATCGGGCTATTCCATTGATGTTTTAATACCAACTTATTTTCACTATTTTAAAGCTATTTTGCGATATTTGTATTTGTTCAATTTAACCTTAAATAGTTCCATCTGTTTTTCCTTTATTTTATGTTGTTTCATTGTGTGCTATCAGTGAAGGAGTGCCATTCTTTTTTCAAATCCTTTTACATCATTTTCTTTTTGCAGTATTTCTCATTACCGCATTTAATAACTTGTTGATTTTTAGATCTAACTTTCGATTCAACACTTTATGCATGTATTCATTCAGCCTTCAGTTATTCAATCATTCCTTCCTTATTTCCTTTCCTCATTTCTTCCTTTCTTTCTTCATTGCTTCCTTGCTCCATTACTTCTTTGCTTCTTCGCTGCCTTATTTCATTACTTCCTGCCTTTATTATTCCATTACATTATTACTTCTTTTCCTTCTTACTTCCTTCATTCTTTATTGATCCATCTCTCCCCATTTGATATTTCCAATGACACTCTTACTTCTATTGATTCCAAATCAAAGATTATTAGAACAAGTTTCATTTAATTTTGCTCGTTGACTGCTATTATATCAACATACCCTTTTGTTGTTTCTGTTGTTTTTTCCCTTTCTGCTGTTTGTTTTCTTTCACCACGTGCTTATTAATGTTTATTTTTTTTGAAGTGCTAAATTATGAGTTTTATTCGAAGTGGGGGCTAGATGGCCATGTATCTTTTCCTACTTTGGATGGTACTGTAGAATTAAATTCAATCAAGGTTTTTACTTTATTTCTCTTTTCCTCCGCAGGTCATCTTCACTACTCTCGCACTTGCAATTGTCGATAAATTAGGTACGACCTATTTGTCCTATGACTATTAATTGCCATCGTTTGCAATAAGAACATACATCTTTTGCGAATTTTGCGAAGACTATGTGCAAAGTCATAAAATCTCGCTTGAAAAGAGATTAAGATTGTAAGGTAAGGTTTTGGCACAGGGGTGACGGAGCAACATTTCTGGTCGGGGGGGGGGGGGGGTGGGGGCTTCGAGTGGAAAGTTTAAAATTGCAGTTGAAACTTGAGTGTACTTAGAGTATATCACAAACCCCTGTCATCTAACACACAAAACCAGTGTCATACCATATTCTTTCGAATATTTATACTCTACCTAATGCTCCTGCCTCTCTCTCTTTATACTTTGAAAAATGATCTTTTTGCTGATAGGCCTCTATATAATGTAATAGTCCACTTTGCTGGAAGAATAAATAAAAACTTTGAATGTAGCCTTTACACAATGCTATTAATGTGGAGGAATCCGTTTTTGTGGATATTATTTGACGCTTGACTTTGAGTCACAATATCTATGCTAGCAAATTGGCCCATGCTACCGGATTTGTGTATCAGATGGACTTGTCGATATACTTCCTAAGCTTCAATGCCACCTTATGTTGCCATCATCCTGATCATAAAATAGATTGATTTAGGAGACAGTGCAGGTAGTTATCATAAGTGAAACACGAAATTTATAGTGAATGTGCATTTGTATGAACCTGACACGCATGACATTTCATATATTCCAGGTAGACGCACATTGTTGCTTTTTGGAGTTATTACAATGACTTTTAGTGTCATCACTCTGAGTGCGGTGACGAAGCAAGTTGATTACATGCCTAGTCAAAATCCTTGTGATAGGAATTTCATAGGCGCGGGTCATACGTATATCAGTGAGCCTGCATACAGACTGGTAAACCATTGCCACAAGAGGGTTATCTCAAATGAAACGCACAACTCCTATAGAGGGAACAGAACATCTACTTTGTACCCTTCAAAGTCTCTCCATTACGCCCCTACCAGTGCGATGAATCTAAGCTTGTCAAATTATTCAATTGTTGTGCCGACAACAAGACAGTCAACGCTCACTAAAGCCCGAAGATCATCGAAGGACAACGAGACCTATGCGATAAATTGTACGAAAAACCATCGACACATAACGATACATCAAATTCATCGTTATCCACCGACGGTAAAATATGTATGTCTGCTTGCGCTCATGGTGTTTGTCGCTGGATATGCCGTTGGCTATGGGCCTAGTAAGTTTATTACTTCAATTTTATTTACAGAGCTTTCATTTTTGTTTCAGAACCGCATCGTTTCAGTCCACGTTTTAGGCTGCATAGTTTGTTTGTAACAGTAAGTGTTATCGCGTTTCTTTTGTAGTGTCTTGGCTCATTCTAACTGAAATATTTCCTGTCGGTATAAAAGGTAGAGCTGTAGCGACAGCTACAGTATTCAACTGGGGAACAAACATCTTCATATCGCTGACTTTTCTTGAAATAATTGGTGAGTGAAATACTCTGCTTCCGTAGACTGCAAAAAGTCTAATTGTAGCAATGGCTGGTTCTAGAGAGTTGTTTAATGTACATAAATATTGGACTTAAAACCACGAAGTAGTCTTCATCAACTAAAGATTGTATTTTCAGCTATTATACAATAATGGATATCAGCACAAAATACAACAAAAAGCTTTAATGCAATACAGAACACAGTAGAACAACACCAGACATGAGCCCCTGTATGCGCGCACACACACACGCACACGCACACGCACACACACACACACACACACATACACACACACACACACACACGCACACGCACACGCACACACACACACACACATACACACACACACACACACACACATACACACACACACACACACACACACACACACACACACACACACACACACACACACACACACACACACACACACACACACACACACACACACACACACACACACACACACACACACTTTTCATTTTATTTTTTCATTTTAAAACATATTTAAAGTTGGTATTTACAATAGTAGATAATAAAATTACTAAAATTACTAATTCACACCAACTATTTACAAGAAAAATATACTTAATACAAAAGAAAGAATAATTAGCGGCATATTTTGTTTCAGAGCCGCATCGTTTCAGTCCACGTTTTAGGCACGCACGCACGCACGCACGCACGCACACACACACACACACACACACACACACACACACACACACACACACACACACACACACACACACACACACACACACACACACACACACACACACACACACACACACACACACACACACACACACACACACACAACTTCTTATTAGTGTTTCTGTTATGTTAGTTTCCACAGGACTATCTTATATTGATATTTTTTTTATATTTTTAGGTTCCATAGGACCATGTTATACATTTCTTATCTATTCCATACTTGGAGTCTTTTCGGTAATATTCATCTACCAATGCATACCAGAAACGAAAGCCAAAACCCTCGAATCGATATCAGATGACCTCAACAAAAGGTAACCATTTGCTAGCGTACTTTCGACTTGACTTTTTACATATTTTTTGCAATACGAAGGCAGTAGGGTTAAATGGGAATGCTGTACGATAGAGTTACAAGAGTGTAAGTTAGAGTAAAATTTTGGAATTGAATGGAAAGTTATAAGGTAAAGTAGGAAGTTTGTATGGTAACTGGAAATATTTTAAGATAAGGTAGCAGGTTTTAAGTCGATTAAGAAGGTTGTATGGTGAAATGAGATGGTTGTAAGAAAGATTTGGAATAGCGTAAATTGTAGTTTTAAGTTGTTGCAGAAGATTTTAAGTAGTTGCAAATCAGAGCACAATATTGTGTTGACGCAAATGCCAGGTCAGAGGTGTAAACGCCTGTCTAGTAGTGGGATCACAGTAAAAATTTCTTGGTTTTGCTATATTCTATATATAGTAGAGTGATGGCACAATGACGAGTAAGTTATTTCTGTATAATCAACGACAAGTGTCTCCCAAGCATAGCCGCGAAATGTTTGAGAGCTCGGATCAGGTCCATTTTCTTCCAGCCTAATTGACCAATCATCATGCAGGATTCTTCCCACACATGCGTTCCACAGGTAAATTTAGGCCCATTTAGCACGAAGATTGGTCAATTAGGTTCGGAGAAAATAGTCCTGATCAGAGCTCTTAAGCATTTGACGGCTGTGCTGTGTCTCCTGCGCTCTTGCGGTTCTCGTACCACCTCAGACAGGAATGGAATACTTTAGCCTGAAGGAGATAAACGATATCGCGTCATTATGGTATAGAGGTTTCTCCTCTCACAGTTGCCTTGTTGTTTAGGAAATTTGAAGAATTTTAAGAAACACTTAAGAAGCATTTTTATGACTGGATTTACAAAATATCAAGAAATATTCAGGCTGAAGGGAGAATGTTTGTTTCTTATAAAAAAGGCGTTTTCAGTTAGAAATTAAAAGAAGAATAGGTTGGATTAAATTAGAATTTGGTTGATGATTAAGACTAAGGATTGCATGGAGGAGAGCGTAGAGTAAATCAAATTTCATCATGCGAAAACAACTTTACTGACCTTTATTGTACTGTTGGTTTCAGATCCATGGTTTGCCGTCCATCAGCCTTGTGTTTCGGCACAAGTCGGAGTGTGCCAGTACAGTTCCACGAGGGAGAGACGAGAACAACAACTACACTCTGAGATGTAAAGAGAGTCCAGGTTAAATTCATCTCTTTGACTATCTTAGTACGTGCAGATTGCATTGGTTCGTTTTACCATCTCCATTCAAACTCCACTTGCCTCTCCCTGAAACTAGTCCTCCTTCTCATACTGGTGCATGAGCCTCCCTCTGACGTACACCTCTTTATGAAACACACCATCTTTATCAAGCCCCTGAGTTTTAGGCCGTGCGTTGTCCAAATCCGCGTGGTTCTTTCATTGATGATAGGCCACTGCGTACTTGTAGCCCCTTGGCTTTAAAGCAGTCTAGTGTTATCAATTTTAGATTGAGAATTGACAATTTTAGATTGATACTATGAATAGTAGTGAATGTTTTTTTCAAGGAAATTATGTTTAATGTGCAGTTTGGTTTATGAACTTAATGTCAGACAGTAAATACACGCTTGAAGAAAAATGAAACTGAAATCAGATAAAATTGAGAGACATTTTAATTATCACAGGCAGGCTGGACGTCAAAAATAGATTCGAAAAACTGTTATTACAAGGTACCTTTCTTTTAAATTGTAAACGAACCCACGATATAAGTTCATTTAGCACTGACTGCGAAAATTGAAGATAAATTCATGTAGTCATTTGAAACATTGAATTTTCGATAAGTCTTCTAGAATTCTAAGAAACATTTAAGAAATATTCGCGGCTGTATTTAACAAAGTGTTAAGGAACATCCAAGCTGAAAGCCAAAGTTGGTATCTTATGTAATAGAACGTGTAAGGCCTGTTTCATGCTTCTGAAGTAAAACTTGTTTCACACTTGTGAAGTAAAATCTGGTTCACACTGGTAAATTGTAGGTTTGTTCACATTTGTGATATATAACCTGAAACCTGAAGCCTGAAAGCTCTATCCAAGCTGAAATCCCAGAATCTGTATCTTGTATAGAAACGCGTGTATTGGTATATCGAATTAGTCACGTTGGGCATAGTTCAATGAACCGCGAGCAAAGGGTACAAGGAGAAAGTTGAGGGTACATCCCGTCTCAATTTACCAATAATATTTTGAACGTTATTATCATATATCATATATTCAATATTATCATTTCATATTATACTAGGACATATATTGTTTATCGTTGTTTGTGTATTTCACTACAGCCTGTGGCAGCTATGAGCTTATTTTAAATTGTAAAGAAATATATGTTATATTGATTAGCTCTTTTATGTGAACTTGAATATTATTCAGTATTTCCCAAATAGAATTGGTAGCCTGAGTAGTATAGTATAGAACATTAACTGATATTCTTACAAATTCATTTATTTCTCCGTTTGCTTTTAAAGCTAGAAAATAGATTTTATTCCGATTTTGTATCTTGATGTAGTTTGTAGTTATATTTGTAGCATAATTTTTTTTGTAATAATCCAGCGCTAAATCCTTCATTGATAGTATTCGAATCTTTCCTCCAATCCGCCAATCCTTCAAATCTGTACAAAAACTGCTAATTGGATTTTGTATGTACATGTGGGAATATATTTGTAGCATAATTTTGTTTAGCAATACAGCGCTGAATGCTTCATTGAGACTCTTAGAATCTAATCTTCTTAGAATCAACACAATTTCAGTTTATTGCTGTTGTTGGGGGGATGTGAAGCATAGATGCCCAAATGAAGAGGCTTGGTCTGCTTGATGAAAGAGCACATGTCCCCGAAAAAGGAAACTATGTCAGAAGGATTGGGGGGGCCGAGGGGGCAGAGCATCTTTGAATCGTTTAATTCTGTTCATTTTCCATTGAAGAATTGACATAAATAGAGTACTGTCGAATTGCCCGACTAATATTGGAACAGCCAAAAAGGTGCCAACAAAATTCTTCTTTTTGATCTTTGGGGGTACTGCCCCCTCTGCCCCCTGTAGTTTAACCCCTACTTGTGAGTAGTTTATTGTTGAATATTAAAGGTCCACTCATCGGTATATGTACAAGCCCTGTATGCTCTTCCAGCAAGCAGCCATCGTTTAAGGTTACGTCCCGAATTCTAAAACTTGTTAGCTTGCGCCATCCGAGACCATTTCTGAACTTGCAAGTTAACCTACCTTCGTGTCAAAGGTTTCAAGTGAAAGCTGATTTGAAATTCTTCTCTACAATCTGCTATGTAGCTACGAGATCCCACGAGATGCGAGCGCATGCGCTGCTGGTCATTGCAAACATCCACTACTGGCTTCCAGAAGCGCTTTTCACTGCTCTGTAAATTTTGTAAGTACTGCGGGAGTATCTTAGCCAATTCTAGTTATTTTGTATTTCCAACGTGCATTCATGACTTGACCCATTTCAACCTTATCAATTTATTGCTTATAAATTTTCAGTTTATTATCAGTTAATAGTTTATCATAGTTTATTGCTTGTATCTTATTGGTACCGCTATTTCAAGGACAATGAAAACTGTTACTTGCACAGCGTTTTTATGATTTTCATGGGAAAATGGATGATACTTATCAAAAATAGTCTTCTATTGATAATCATGTTGTAATCATCAATAGTGATGATTGTTTGATCATATCAAAAGAGGTCGCTTACGTTCCATGATTTATGCCAGACTTTGTTAAGCATTAATTCTGTGTAGGGTGCATGTCTGATCTTCCAATGAACCTTGTTGCTGCATCTGAACGTATTGTATCATTTGCTCGTAGCCAGTCAACCACCATTGCCCACTTATCACTTGTAGAAAAGTGTACGAGATTTCTGTGATTTTTGTATCGAACTTTGCGAGTTTTACGATTTTTTTGTGACATTTTCACAAAATGTACAAGATGTTTCCAAGTCATATGTCCCTCGGCTACAGTAGTGTGGATGTAGACCTGCAAGTACAATTCTTAGAGGCACAGAAAGAAAGAAGAAGAAAGAAAGAAAGAAATAAAGAAAGAAAGAACTGTTATCATAAAATACAGAAATACGTGCAAAGAGAAGATGATTTAAGTGTGCTTGGGAGAGATAAAGGGGCCTGTTGCTAGGCCCTCGGTAATGGAAAAGTCATTGTCAGAATAAGCCATAAGTGTGCATTTAATCTTTCAAATAGCGAGGTAGTATTCGACTACTCAAAAAATAGAAACAGTTCTGTGCTGGATTTCAGAGGGTTCGTAAGACAGTTGTCGCTTTTTGCATGGATTTCCTGTTTTAGCCTACTGTATGTAATACAATGTTATGTTTGTCGTGATAGTGGCTGTCTGTGTGTTGTCTTATAATGAAAGACCGAAGTCTAAAGAAAATGTGAAGAAAATCATAAAGCTCGTGTTCCAAAGTTCGTCTTGTTTACGCTGTCTGGAAAGGTTAAGAATATCGAGGCTCACGCAAAAAAGTGGTTTTCGTAGTAAAAAAGCAGGTACTCCGGAATAATAGCCTCAATGCCATGTTTTACCTCCATTTCAATATGTTACACACACATACGTCATTTTTGCGGGGTAGCCTCCTCCACAGCTATAAATAACTCATCTTGACGCCCGCCGCATGATCTTTTCATTTGCAACGGGCTTGAACGGTAGAGGCTGTCCAAAGGATAGTTCTCTAGAACCAATTTTTGGTGACCATTACCGGCTTCACCATTTCAGCGAGGCCGCAGAGAGTAAGAAGGCGGGTCACAGGAACTTGTCGTGTAAGTATTTTTATTTTTCGGACGTTATAGCATTGACTGAGAGTTAAGACCAGATGGCCTAATAGCCCACCATTTTTGATGATTGTTCAGCACGCGAAGCACGTGGAGTTCAAATTCCAGGTTAAGTTGATGAGTAGAAGTAGAATGGTATCAGTTATCTCATGAACATGAGAAGTTTTGGTTAAGAATTGTATACAAGGCTATGGAGAGACATTACGAAGCGTCAGACATTTTTTGCAGACAGAAGCAAAGCTGGCGGGTAGCGCCCTATTTTTCTACTTTTGATCAATTGCACGCAAATACAATTTAGTTTCATTTTTTAAAGCGTAATGAGGAACTAGTGGTCTTGGGCATTTTCAACATAATTGAACTAGCCTTTATTATTATGGGGCGTCAGTTGTGTGTGGGGCGTGTCTTGCCCTCCTGCATTCTTGCATGGGGGTGGGGGCGTATTCGTTAGAAGTTACTGAAGACATTTTCTTTTTCTATATAATTTTTATTCAACACTGAAAGACATTACGACCAGTAGTCAAATAAAAAGTTGCCTATCTTGCTGGTGAATAACAGTTTATACTGATTTACCCATGGTTTTTCCGCTTTCATGAGTCATGCAATTAGACTTGTTCACTATTTTGTGATCACGATTTTCTGATCACGTTGGGAGAACAGAGGTGCTAGTACACCCCTACCGACTACTCAAACCAATGACCCTGAGTTTGTCACCGTACCTGAAACAACTTGATTTCCTCTGTTGTTCGCTGGCTGTTTTAAATTATGTATACTATACAATTGAGATATACCGTTGTATTTCGCATTGGCATTGAGATGTTTTCTTGATTGAGGCAATTGAGATTCAAGTGAAGCAGAGGTTGATAGTCAAATACGAATTCATGAAGTCCCATATTCGCAAAAAAATCTTCATGTGCAATCTTGCGTTGTACATGTGCAATACTTGTGTAACCATGGCAATATCTGATATGCTCCTTGTGGCTGATGACTTTCAGTCATCCAAAGTTGTTCCTTGAAATTTCCATGTCTGTGACAGACACATTTGTTCCAACACTCCAATTGTTACTTTCAGAGCATTTTGCAACCCCCTCTGTTTTTTACAACCCCCCCCCCCCACCCAATTATTTGGCACTCAAAAGTGGGGATGATAATGAAATTTTGGAGCATAATCTTATGAGGAACTGTTTTAGGTAAAGTTTTATATCTGGACTCAATAGGCTCAGGTGTTTCCTCTGTTTGTCATTGCAGAAGAGGAGTTGACAGGAGATACTCAGCTCTGCGGCACCTGTCAGAGCCAATAGGAGAGGAAACATCACTTATAAACTGCAAAACATAAAATTGTCAAATATATACAATACTTCAGGTGATCTAGTGCCTTCTCTCAGGGACATACCTGCCAATGGGGTGGGGCTGGGAACCCCATTATTTTCAAATGTATATATATAATATGTAAATGTGTATTTGGTTGATGAATTGATCATAGCTGTGAAAAATGTTATGAAAATAGCCATTATCACCAGCCTAAAAATAGTCTTGCCGGTAAAATGGTAACACTTGCATTTTCATTTGTAAACTTTGCCTCGGTTACTCCCCTGCTCAAAAGTGCCAATACATGTCCCTTGAGTTCCCGTTCTTGTTATTAGTACACAATTTCTTGGGAGTTTGGTGTTAAAACTGAAGTGGTATCCTCATCTGGATTTGGTTGTAAGTAAGGTGAGAAAGTGTCTTTTCAAGCAAGCTTGTTGAGAAGTTCGGCTGGCTGCACTGTTAGTAATCCATTCAAGGCAAGGAATATATTACTGCTGTGTATATCGTAGCCCAAGAGTCAGGCAAGCAGTATTTTTGCTTCCTAGTGCCATCATGTATAGATTTATGGCTATGCCTTTGAGAGAATGCGTTGTTTTCAAATGTTTTCAACAATAGCACAAAAGCCACAGCAAAGGGAGTTTGTTACAAAATGTTGCACTTTCATGGTATTTGTATTGCAAGACATTTTGTAAGATCCAGTTGTTTACCATTTGCATGTAGTCCTATATTGAGTTATTTTTGACCTTTCACATAATCACATATTTGCCTTTTGTACCTAGATAAACCTTTGACTGTGCAAAT
Organism: Mastigias papua; assembly: GCA_964019165.1. Lineage (NCBI taxonomy): Eukaryota > Metazoa > Cnidaria > Scyphozoa > Rhizostomeae > Mastigiidae > Mastigias > Mastigias papua. Next base: position 13,745,186 of record OZ025281.1, on the reverse strand, counting down.
GCTTAAGGGTTTTCAAAGGTCATAGGATGTTGACCGCCATGTTTACTCTCCCTCTTGCTTCACAATTTGAAGTTGTGGAGGATGACAGACAAAGTTCTAGACGGACTTTAAATCAATGTCTGCCCATAGAAGACCTTTGGCCTAAGCATTTTTTCAGGCAGTTACTGTAGAGTGCTAATATTGGATATTTTTATTCCTGTATGTCACACTGTTTTGGCGAGTAATATTATGTTAAATGACCTAGTTGACGCTGCACATCAGTAATACTTAGCCTTTTACTACAATCAATCAGATAACTCTTGATTTACTACCTTTTACTACCATCTAGCATGTCATTTTATCAAAAAATTTGTTAATCATGGGACATCTGATGTGAAATGACCTTTTCTTATTTTGATGTAAATATGCTAAATAGTAAGCACCATATGCAGTTGGGACCAATACAGTCCTTTCCGGCTGTATGTGGTGCAAACAAAGTATGATATTGTATTTTTATTTTATGTTAATATTTCAAGTGATATGATAAAAAAAGATAACTCTGAGTTTTAAGTAGGAACTTTTGCTAGACGAGTAGCTTTTTGTTCTTCATATGACTGATAACCAGGACCTTCATGAAAATGATGCTTCTAAGGGCATGTGAAGTAAATTTTTGCTGATAGCTTGGGCATGGCACCAAAAGGACTGGTTGTGGTTTCTGATAACACAGCTGCCACCTTTCACTACACCTCTAGTAAATTACATGTGGCATACAAGGTTTCAATTTGAAAAATGTTTGAAAGGTTCATTATTTACTGGCAAGATGCATTATTTAGCAGAACATCATTTTATTTGATGTGATGCACTTTATACTCCTCTTATGAGGAGTCTGCTTATAAATGTGTTGATTTACCATCTATTCCTCTTCCTTTATTTTAATGTTCATAATTTGGCTATGAATCTATTCCTGTATTTATTTATTGCTTGTTTACTCTACTCTAAAAATAATAGAATCATTTTCTCTACACTGATAATGGAGCTTGGTGTTTGCTCTAAAGCATTCATGTCATAACTTGATGATATCGTGAATTGTAGTCATGTGACTGGCAGTATCAAAATATTATGCTCTGTAGAACTACCTTGTACCAGCAGATATGTTTCTCATTGACCCTCCTGGTTCTATGTTTTATAGATTAGATAGTACTGAAATAGAGACAGATGAATTTATTTTTTTAGTATTGGAAAGAATGAAAGATCAGTTGTTTCTTTCTTTACCAGGGCCTGGCCGGAGGCCACCTCATCATTCTTAGCTTTGACGTTCCGTGGAGTGGTTCCGACGATATTAGCTGACAAGAGCTTTCCCTCAGAGATAGGTAAATATTTCATGTTTGATTTTTTCAACATTTGACTACTGTAAATCCTGAAATTTACCCCCTCACCATGAAAAACCCAGTCTTATAAGTACCTATGTTTGAACCAATATTATTATTAAGCCCCTCTTTAGCAAACCCCCCTTTTGTGAGCCCCAATCATAGAAGATCAGGGAGATCTAGTTGTAGACTGAGGCCTGTATTTAGATGGTTTTTTCTTATGCTACGGAGAATAGGACATTGAGGATAGGTTTTTTATTTGGCATATGTAGGGTAATTTATAAGCCCCCTCACCCATCAATAGGCCCTCCTCTCAAATCAGCCTCCATGCAGTCCCCATGCAAAAATAAGCTCTGTGTTGTTGTTTTAGAGGTGTTTGCCTCGCAACATTCTGACACAATGTGTGTAATTGAATTGTTAATAACTTACCTTTAATAACTTACCGTTAATAACTTACCATAATTGTTTGAAACTATACCTTGGCTTGAATAAACACCCCTGTGGCCAAATACACCTTTTGAATGAGTAATTCGTAGATGAGTCCCTCTTTGCTCTTCTGCTAAGTTATGGAAGCTTGCTCCATGTTCACCTATTACTGATTAGGAGCTTTGTACCAATTCCAAAGTGTAAAAGGAAATTGTGCCTATTTCAGAGATATGATAGTACATGTATGTAGTGAAAACTTTCCTTTTCTTGAAACATAATTAGCACCTTCTAGACCAATATGCTGCCTTGTCCCAATTCTTCCCGATGCTTTGTTTTTCCTCTTTTATTTTAATTTCAATATTTTAAGCTAAATTTTCTTATACTTTTGCATATTCATAGGTTATAAGGTTTCATTTAACAAGATCAAACATGAAATTCCAACCAATAAAGGATACAATTGTTGAAACAATACCAGATGACATGAAAATTACAGATGTGATAAATGCAAAGATCAATTCTATTGGAAGAGAAGTATGTCATTGTTGAATATTACCTTTCCCTCTGTAGATAATGCTTTCCAACTATTGCCCCAATTGATTTATTTGTTCTCATATTTATTACCTTGATCCATTGTTTTTTAGGACAAAGATGATGCCTTTTTCATTGGTGACCTTGGAGATGTTTGTAGCAAGATCAAGAAGTTTAAACAGCAATTGCCAAATGTTGAACCATTTTATGGTTTGTGAAATTATGTTCTTAGTAGCACTTCTCAGGAAACAGCCACATCAATTTTTCATTTAGCCATCACACAAGTGGTGTTGTTATTGAGATCTGTCTTATTCTATAGGCTGGTTAGCTTCCAGAACAGTATTATCCCAGCGCACCCCCTACTAGTAGTATTTGAGAGTGACACTTCTACCCAGGGACTTTTCAGATATCACACATCACGGTGGTTAAAGAATGTGGCTTTGGAGCAATTGTTGTAGCTTCTTAACACCACCACAAAAGTGAAAATGGATCAAAACAGTTAGCACAGAACAATAAAAGTGAAAGATACATGTCTATTTATATATATATATATATATATATATATATATATATATATATATATATATATATATATATATATATATATATATATATATATATATATATATATATATATATATATATATATATATATATATATATTATATTATATTATATTATATTATATTACATTATATATGTTATATTAAATTACACATGTTATATTACATTATATTTTATCATGAAAGAGGTTTGTTTATGCATCTCTTGTTGAAAAGAGCCCCAGAACAAGCTTTTTTATTTGTACTCTGAATTGATCTTTTCTTCACAAACAGCTGTAAAGTGCAACAATGAGCCAGCCATTCTGGACCTTTTAGCCAAGCACGGCCTTGGCTTTGATTGTGCCAGTAAAGGTGAGATCCAGACCATACTCAATCTAGGAGTGCCACCAAATCGCATTATTTTTGCCAACCCATGCAAACAGGCATCACATATCAGACATGCTGCCTCAAACAATGTGTCAATGATGACATTTGACAATGAACAAGAACTGCACAAAATCAAGTCAACCTACCCAGATGCCCAGCTGGTTATCAGAATTTGTGTCGATGATTCAAAATCTGTTTGCCAAGTAAGACAATATTTCAATGCCTTCCGAATTCAAAGATTAGTAAAAGAGATTAAGTTCTAACATTTTTTCAATGTAATGTTGGAACACTATTATCTTTTATTGGCAACTTGAGTTCCCAATCTTTGCTCCCCAAGTGTCAACCAATGCTCACTTGGTTGCATATGTGCATCTCTCATTGTCATTGGCAGGCAGAGTACTTTGCCGTCTGCTAATATTATCTGTTTGTAAGGCCTGGTCTTTTGTATGGAAAGTACCATTTAATAGGTTTATGAAGAAACATGTACAATCCCGTTATGCATCCGTTTAGCGATTTGAGTATCGCTCAAAGTCTCTTCATGTCTTGACATCTTTTTTTCCTCACAAACTCGCCGCCCTTGCAGGATCATTATCTATCAATTTATTATTTATGTTTTTAATCATCGCTTAGAATTGTTTTCATTCATCTTCTAGTTAGGTATCAAATTTGGTGTACCCCAAGGCAAGACAAAGTCACTATTGGAAGTTGCAAAGCGTCTGGGTTTGAATGTTATTGGAGTGAGGTGGGTCAACTCCACGTCTTCTCTTAGACTACCTACCCTCCCCCCCCCCCCTCCACACGAATTGCATCCATTGCTCATGCAAACGGAATAATTGGTTTTACAGTGTCCTTGTCTCGTTCGTTAGTTTTGTGCATGCAATTCTTGCTTAGTCCACGTCTGCAAGCATACGAATATTTTTAGAACCGCACATATTTGTATCCATTTTGACAAAATCTGCATCCACGCTAGGAGCTTCTCGGAAGATCTACGTCCACACGAAAACGCATTCATATTATGAAGACAGTGATTAAAATCTTGGCTTTACGGTGTAGGCTCGGGGCTGTAGCGTGAATGTTTTCAAATAGATTCAGTCTACCCGCCCACGCGACATGAGCAAAACCTACGATTTTTTATGTAGAGTCAAAGCAAAAATTAGATATATACTTTTGATTGTGCCCCTCACAGTGGGAAAAGACTCGATATCATCGTGTTCTCACTATGAGAGACACAACAAACTACCCTTTGCAGAAGGAGAATAAGGTAAATAAGCTCAACCGGGGCAAAGTGAGCAACTGGGGAAAGCAGGCAAACGATCACTGCATGCGATCAGTGACCCATGGCCTCTCCCCCTTCCCCCATACCTAATTTTAGTTATGTACCGAATTTGCCAATACATTTGTACATAACCTTACAGTGTTGTTTGTTTATAACAGAATATAACCATATTTCATGTCTTCTCGATCTGATGTCTTTTCATGTACAACCTTTGTTTTTCTCCTTCTCAGTTTCCATGTTGGTAGTGGTTGTTATGACACATCTGCATTTTACTACGCTGTCAAAGCAGCAAGAACTGTCTTCAATGAAGCCGTATGTATCCTTATTGCTTTGCACCCAGCCAGCCTCTCTTTCAGTAAACCAACATACACACAGATATTATCTATTGCAGCATTTTACAACCCACTGTACATATATGTGATGTTCCTGTGGGCGCTTTTGAGACGCACAATGTTGAAATATAGCTATTTAGTGTGTTCGCCTAAGTTCCACAGATGATAATAATGCTTGCTCATTAGGTGACTGAAATTATCCGCGACCAGTTTGCAAATGAATTCTGGGGACCACGCTAGTATTTTCTTCGTGTTCGTTTTGTTTCGTTTTTAGTCCGTAAACATAGCTATGTTCTTTCTCTGTTCACACTACTCAGTTTTCAAACACAAACTATTATCAATCAGTCGGGGTTCACACTTGTCCTCAAATATGAATCTAATTGAAGGCTTCTTTTTCATTGGCTTTTTTCTTTATATTGGCATTTTTTGCCGCTTTCAAATTGCACCTTTTTTGTGTTCACGTTATGAAGATACTTTTTAATAGGTTTTGTTTTCATTTAGCTTCTCAACATCATAGTTTTCTTTGAGCTCTGTTTGGGGGTGGGGGGTGGGGGTGGTGCAGAGTTACCTGGAAGCAGAGCCAAAACGGAGCTAAACATATCCTTTTCTACTCGAAAACATAGAAATGTGAACGGGGCCTAAGAACCAGTAGCGCCCTTGCGAACTTAAAAGACTCACTTCTCCCACTATATAGCTACTCATTGATAGCAACGTTGACACATATACAGGTAATTTCCCTATTAAAGGACTTCAACCTCGTGGGTGATTTAAGGGTCAATTTGCCTCCATTTTTTAGGTTGAGATCTTGAGCTGCAACATTTCTGTTAACTAGCCAAAAGTGAACTTCGAGTCAGCCTTTGAAACTGTTCTGTAAGTCCAATTGAAGATCGGACTGAACTGGGCTCTAAAATTGTAAAACTGCTAGATTTTTTCGGGTATAAATGTTGGTATTTCTCATGAATGGTAGGGCTCATTATTCCTACCCTCATAAAAACGAGAATTATTAATTCTAGTGGTTCTTATAGACTTAAAACTTCCACTCGTAAAGTGATGTAGAAACTATATATTGTTGAAATGCATAAAGTTCCGAATATACGCAATTTAGACTTTTGTCTAGTGTTTAAGAGTCAGGAAATCTTGAGCATCAAAACTCAGCTTTATTACCTTGCAGTAAAAACCTACTTTTTATCAAACTGAAACATGTTCTTATTTGCAAAGTACTTAGATGTGGAAAACAGCTGGTTGGTTCTTTACTGTATTCAATTCATTCTAGGAATCACTTGGCTTCAACATGACGTTGCTTGATATTGGAGGGGGATTCCCTGGTGATAATGCAGCTGCTATCTCATTTGAAGAGGTAACGAATTTATTATGTTATCTTATGATTTCTGATCAAATCGATTGGGTCGCTGATTGAGTGATCATAGCAAATGATTATATTACTACAAAAGTGTTTTATTGAAACGTTTACATTTGGTTTCTTTTCTCTTTTGATTGATTGAGTGGTTGATTGTTTGATTCAATGTTCGATTCATCGATACTCCGGCTGTTTCATTACTGCAGGACTTGTTTATGAGTGATTAATCACGATTGGCTGATCGATTTGAACAGTTCGTTACGCAAAGTAGACATTTGGTGTTCATTGGTTGATCAAAGTTTGATGATTCTAATTTCTGATTAATGGTGGTGACCACAGACTCTGTTTTTCTCGAAAGGATTGAGTGATGGGTTGATTGGACGATTGATTTGTTGATGTAAAGGAACGGTCAAGTGATTGGCCAATCACCAGTTAGTTTAATACTTGATTACTTGGTATATTTCTTCACTGATTGATAGCAAATGGATCAGTTAGGCAGCAGATTTGATTGATTGATTGATTGATTGATTGATTGATTGATTGATTGATTGATCGAGTACTTCACCCTCTGCATGTTTACTTTTTCGTTTGATCTCTGATTTATCAGCTCATAGCAACAATTTAGATGCCTCGACGGCTCTTCCACAGTGCTTTTTCTGGTAAAGTCCGATGATGTTTTGAATGACACAGGCCTTGTTGATTGATTGATTTATTCATTGACTCACTCACTGAATGTGTATTTGGTTCCTATAGCAACAAATAATTTGAGTCCCTACACAATTTTTGACGTAGAAATTTCACTTGTAAAACCTGGTAAAATGTTTTGATTTTTATTCCATTTTGTAATCCGTTCTTTCAGGCGGCTGATCAGCTGAATAGAGCGTTTGCAAAGTATTTTCCGGCCACTTGTGGAGTGCGGATTATTGCCGAACCAGGACGGTTTTACGTGTCATCAGCATTTACAGTTGTGTGTAACATAACCTCGGTCAGATGTATCTCCAGTGATAACAGCAAGGATAAGAACAGCCAGAAAGAGGTTTGTTTTTTCAAATCAAAACATTTTTAGAAATGTATTATTTATCTTAAAGGGGCCGCTTTCTACATTCATACACTATTTTGTATAAACAGCGTTATATTCCGTAGTTATTTGCCCCCCCCCCCAGCTGAATTACCTGTTTCATTGTTATAGGATTCAGTTCTAATTTGTTTTTTGGGGGGCAACATCCGATATGCTTCAGTGTTATTGATCCCCAGCAAAATGAGCTGTTTCAATATTGTATTATTAGGTCCCTATGTGATCCGGGGATAACAGCCATTGTTTTTCATAATTATTGACCCCCTGCGAAATTACGTGTTTCAGTGTTTTATCATTCAGTTGTACTTTATTCCGGGGATGACATCTAGTATACGTCTTGTTCTAGGGCTTCATGTATTATGTCAATGATGGTGTTTATGGATCCTTCAATTGTATCCTATTTGATCATGTTCACCCGAAACCTGAATCTCTTGAAGTAAGTGGTCGTTCTTTCATGCAGGTTTGCTCGCGTTATTGAAACTTCAGCGATTCCCTTTATAGTCTCTTGTAGGGGGGGGATGGAGGGCAGGAAGCCACCCTCCCCTATGGTCTACTTTATTTGTCATGTTGTTTAATAATAGGGAAGTTTTAGGAAAGGACGCCATTTTGTGATATGCCATTGGTCTGCCAGAGATTTTTCTAAGATTTGCACGTTGTCCTGTGTATGTTGCAATTGTTATAGTCGAGAAAGGCCAGTTTAGCTCGTTGATTGTTCATCAAAGCGGAATTCAATCCATCATTCAATAATTGACCAGTCCATAAATTGGCCAAACAATCAACCAATCAGACAGTAGTATATCTGTCAGTTAATTGGCAAATCAGCTTATCAGTTAGCCAGAACTCGATCAGTCATTCAATCAATTTATTAAGCGGTCAATAAATTAGTCGATTGGCCTGTCAATCAATCAGTCAACCAACCAATCGATCGATCCATCCATCGTTCGACGTGTCAGTCGATGAAGCAAGCTGTCAATCAATGGGCCTATCCGTCAATCAGTTTGGGTATATGCTCTTTGGGACCAAGATTGAGTTGTGCTTTTGGAAATCATGGATGATTCTTTTGAATGATTTGCTCAATACTATTAACTCTGTTTCCTTTCGCTTCAGCCTTCTGAGGGAAGTAAACTATACCCATCGAGTGTGTGGGGTCCAACCTGTGATTCAATGGACTGCATCTCAAAGCAATCGATGTTGCCGGAGGTTTGACTTTAGTTTGTCATCCTATCCTGTGCCATCGGCATGAAATGTTTGTGCGTTATTTGGTAGTAGCAATCATTTAAAATTCTAGTGTTGTTTTCTGTGGATGGAAGTTCATGAAGTTTAAGACAACACTGAGCGTCATTGGCGATTTAATTAGGCCTAAATATCACGAAAACGCTTCAGTATTGGCCTATCATCCTTTAAAAGAAACCCAGGAGTAGCTGTTTTATTTAGCCCGTTAAGCCGGGTAATTTATAGAAATTTGATTTGGAAAAAGGCCCTGAGAATCCTGGATTAATCCCTAAGCAATTACCTGTGTGTTCTCGAGTGTTGATAGATTTCAGTAGAACTGTTGTACTTTTTAGATATTTCACTTTTTGTTTCATATTTTTGCTACTTTTGCTGTGTTTTTAATCTTCGTAGAGTTTGATTTTCTATTTGTTGCACGGGAATCTCCCGGAATATCAAAAGGAGATGCCACGTTATTTTTCTTTTGTTTTACTAGCGTGATAATTCCTCTTCATTTCTCCTCAGATGGAGGTTGGAGACTGGATCTACTTCGAAAACATGGGCGCCTATACATTAGCAGCTGCATCGACCTTCAATGGATTCATGAAACCTCGTATTCATTACGTGGTTGAGGAATCTTACACTCCTGCGCTGCGACAGATTTATCGCCCGATAAAAGAAAATCGCCACTCTTCCTCACAGGAGAGTAGTTGTGATGAAATTCATAAATATTGCAACCTGAGCATCGCAACAGAAAACATGGTCATCATGTAGACTGCATGTTTGTAAGTGAAAATGAAATTTTTTATCGATTTATAATTGATTTCGTTTGAATTTGAGAATTATGTCAAAGATTTGAAGTTTCCAGATTTGAAGTGTGTGTGTGTGTGTGTGTGTGTGTGTGTGTGTGTGTGTGTGTGTGTGTGTGTGTGTGTGTGTGTGTGTGTGTGTTTGTGCGCGCGTGTGTGTGTGTTTGTGTGTGTGCACGCGTGTGCGAATGCGTGCCTGCGCGTGCGTGGATATGTATGTATGTGTGTATGTATATATTTACATATATAGAATAGATTTCACTGTTCTGGTGCAAATGTTTACTCCATTGAAATCAGACTGAACTAATTTGTGGATCATCCTTTCTTTAGATTTGTGAATGCATAGAAGATTCCAGTACTCATAAGTCTTCATTTGCAGCACGAGTGTATGAAATAGTTAATGACTCTTTGTGATGAACTTTTTGCTATTTCTGCATATATCGTACGCTTACGTGTGATGTAAACCCGGAGAATTACGTTACTTTTATGAGTGTGATGTGCATTTAACTGTTGTTAAATTGCTATTTAACGTAGAGCTAATACCTGGTTGTTTTTTCTTTTTTTGCATGTGTGCCTGCGTGCGTTCCTGCGTGTGTGTGTGTGTGCGTGTGCCTTTGTGTGTGTGCCTGCGTGTGTGTGTGTGTGTGTGCCTGCATGTGTGTGCCTGCGTGTGTGTGTGTGTGTGTGTGTGCCTGCGTGTGTGTGGTGTGTGTCCGTGTGCCTTTGTGTGTGTGCCTGCGTGTGTCCGTGTGTGTGCCTGCATGTGTGTGCCTGCGTGTGTGTGTGTGTGTGCCTGCGTGTGTGTGGTGTGTGTGCGTGCGTGTGTGTGTGTGTGTGTGTGTGTGTGTGTGTGTGTGTGTGTGTTTGTCTACGCGTTTGTGTGTATGTGAGTGGGTGCCCACACATTCCTACCCGTGATCATGAGCTCAGCAACATTTTGCGCGAAGGGTTCATGTGAATCTGTACACACTGTAATTTCTTGCCTTGATCTATCAACTTTTTCCTGGGGACACCTGACATAAGTGTTGGTCATAGAATATGAAGATTCCCAGAATCCACCTGGGGTGACTTAGTACCGCCCCCAGTTTCCATAATTTATGACTGACGTCACCCCGAGGTTGTAGGGTTGTCCAATCTCCATTTGTAAAGTCCCTCTGAGGTAGTGGACCCAATTTTCGACACATTTCATAATCAAAATGAGTGATATAATAAACAAAAAGTGTTGAAAGCATTAGAACGCCTTTACAATAATGTATTTTTTTCTAGGTCTGAACATTGACTGACATAAATTGTCAGGGATAAATAGATCTTTTGATGAATATACTTCCATGCAGAACAAATTTAAAAAATGATACAGGCTATGCAGCCAACGAGTCGAGCAAGTGATAATAGCATCCCGCGGTCTCGCGAGGGATCGCGGACCGTAGTTTGGGAGCCACTCCAGGGACGTAGGAACCGGGGGGCCAGAGGGGTCATGGCCTCCCACTTGTTAGTAAACTATGCAAAAGTGCCCCTTTGAAGCCCAAAATGGACGTGGTAATGTGCCCCTTTTAGGACTTGGCCCCCCAATTTTTAGATGCTTCCTACGTAGTTTCATTTGCTGGTGTAGATGGAGCCATGTGACCATTTTTCATATGATAAGTGCACTTGTTCAAAACCTGGCATACCAGCTTTTGGACAAACGTGCTTGTCACAAAAAATTGTCGTATGTGAACATTGCTTGTGTAAACTTCCCGGGAAATAAATTTGTTAAGTTTTACTAAGTCCCAGACCTCAAAACACTCGCGTCTTGCAGGGCTGGGCCCTTCGCACCAATTCATCTTTATCCTGATGGCTGCCAGTAGGGTGTTTGAGAGTAGCCAAGCTACATAAATACCTTTGGAAGCTTTTCAAAGTTGCAGAAGTTTGTGGAATTTGAAGGCAGAGAGACGCAAAGAGTGAGGCTAGTCTTCAGATAACGCTGACCATTAGGACAGTAAAAAATTGTCAAAAAAGACTTGTTGCTGATACTTGTCAATGAAAAAATTGTCGAATGAAACTGGTTGGCCATCTACACGAGCAAGGAAACGTGTCATAGAAAATTGGCCCTTGGAACTTAGGCTTAACTGTTCTACAAGTTGTATGTAAGAAAGTAGCTCCCAGCTGCTCCCAAAAGTAGGGAAATCCAGTAATGGATTTTTGAGACACAAGAAAGTCGATAGACTGTCCTAAATTCACAACTGTAGCTTTGGTTTGTAGCCAACTTTAATGGAAGAAATAATAATGATAGTGATGGATCGCGCGACGGTTCTTGACACTTGCGTAATGCAGCAGTTTGGCTAAACTGGGCCCTGCTGTTTTATGACAGGCTCTATTGTTTACGTTGCGTCACTATGGATACTGCTGGCACGATTAAAAGAGCGAAACATTCACAATTGGCAGACGTATGTGTCCATTGTCAGGCAAGGTCAGTTAACACTTCACTTAGTTTACTTTCAACTTTACTGTTCGTTTTGAGCTTCAATGTATCATTTACTTATTTACTATCCCAACTTGCCTCTTGTTGAACACGAGTTTATAGGTTTGCGAAGTTTGCAGGTTAGCTCTCACCTTCTTCTGAGTTCAGGCAGTCTTGTGATCTGGAGAAGTATCAAGATATCTACGGCCGTTAAGTTGATAAAATTCCAGTTTTGTCATGAAAAGCTTGTTCGTACTATGAATGCAGCACCAACAAGCGGAAATATGTTTAAGCGCTTTTGCGTGTTCTACTTTGCTATAGCGTGCTCGTGTTCAACGCTAGCGTTGTCTGTCTTTCATCTGTGATTTGAAATCATACTTCCTGTCGCCATGTTTTCAGTTCTCTTACAGTGTTTTTCTCTGAATAGGTGTGAACGTGTTAGATATGTTTACATTTGTTGTTCTATTGTCCATTTGGCTGTGTGTTTACCAGTGATAGTGGGGCGCACGGAAGGAGCCATTCACCCTCTACGTAATGCTAACTTCCCCGTGTTTGAGACCTTCCCTCCCCCTCTCATAGCAATAGCGTAACAAATCAAGGTATCCTCCCTCCCCGTTAGAGGCGCTACGTAATCGGTGAATGACCCCTAAGTCTGTTTGGGCCCTGGACCCAAAACTAAGTGCGGCCCTTTAAGATGCACCAAAAACTGTTTTGTCCTCGCAATATCCACGTGCTCTATTTCCCAACTCCCCCATTTGGTCCAACCTTTCCATTACTAATTTCCAGAACATTTTCCTACCTCCATCGTTTATCCCCCCCCCCCTTATTTATTCGGTACCCAAGAGTAATGCTCGACTGCTGCTAAAAAAGTTTAGAAATTCAATGCTTGACTTCAGATTTTACAATTTTGATACGCCGTTTATAAATCACTGAATTCCAATTCATACGCAAGCAAATCCCCTCTTTTGACTAATTTTGTGTAGATTTTTTGTGCTACTCTATGTATACCGGTGTTATGGTCATGTACTTACACCTGCACAGCATTTATTAAGAAATTTCGACTAGTGGGCCCACAAAGGCGGAGGAACCTTTGTGACCACGCCCTGTAGATACATTGATGAGAATGTACGCAATGCACATTTCACGTTCCCTGTGATAAAGTCAACCAATCTTTTTACACCATGCTAGAACAATCCTAACGAGCATCACTGTCTTTGAAAAGGTTTTTGACTGGGGCCCAAGCATCTGGGAAAACTCCTTGATTTTGCTAGCCATTACTGTTTGCTGGCCACCACTGAGGATTGCGATGGGCCTACTGGCGACCTACCCCACTTGTTAGTATGCCAAAAAATGCCTTGTCTGTTTGCGTCGTGTTGCCAAACCTCATCCATTCTTGTTAAGAAAATCTTATTAAGTTTTTAGTATTGAAATCATGAAAGGTTGCAAGCGTTTCAGTTCTAGGCCAAGATAAACCTTCTTACTAAAAAATCTGTAAAGTTTTGTATTATGTTTTCATGTTTGTACATCTTTCATAGATTGTAAAGATTCAAATAAAGAAATCAGACATGAAGTATCAAGCAGTTAATGATATAGTAATTGAAACAATATCAGATGATAGGAAAATTGCAGATGTCATTAATGCAAAAATAGCATCTACCAGTTTAGAGGTTTGTTATGAACTCTGTTAGTTGACTGATAGATACCATTATATTGAGAAACTGTGGTAAAACAATAGTACAAGGTTTTGATCAAAAGTTGTTATTTTATGCAAAATTTGTCGGTTTAACCCTATACACTGATTTATTTTTCTGACCTCAGTTTGACATAGTGGAATCGAGGGGTTTTCCACCATATACTTTTTTGTATAAGTAACAGACTTTTTCATTCTCTTTCATATTCGACCATACTGGCGTACCCGTATATTTTCCTTGCGTTTGTACTTGTTACACGTTTTCTGATTAGAAGCCTGGCTCAAAGTCTAGTACTAGAAATCTCTTAATTTTTGACCAAAGTTTAGTTCAAAAAGTTTCTCGTATGGTTCTTGATTTAATGAAAAAAGGCTAATTTTCTTCTTGTCACCTGTCACCTGTTGCTTATTTATTTTCTCTTTTTTTCCTAGCCCTAGCCCTAGTCTATCTTTTCCTTTTCCCTCGCATCTCTCTCCCTCTTATTGCCTTGCAACCCTTCAGTGCCTTTGGGCTCTCTATAAACGGGGTGTTAGGATTTTCCTAAAAATGTAAGACGCACAATCGGGGTCGTTAAATTTCGCTCTATAGAGTAAATGAAAGACCAGTTGTGCAAAGCAACTGCAGCGATGCAGCTTCAACAGACCTTTGCATAACTTCAAAATTATAGATTTCTCCCCAACACTTGAATAGCAGTAATGGTATCTTGTAGAAACCAAGAATCATTCTGTGACCAGGGTCGTTAAGAAAAGCTCTCGCGCATTATTTTATTTTATTATCATCTTTATTTTATTATTATCATCATTATATTATATTATTGATTTATTTATTATATTATATTATTTTATTATCATTTTTAAGAAAACTGTAGGTTTATTTTGAATCTTGGATTCTAATATTACTTTTGATATTACACATTCTAATTTTGCTTATATTTATTCACAGGACCCTTTTGAAGACAGTGTATTTTTACTACTGAAAGTGCTATCCTGTATAAATATTTGTTTTATTATTATTATTATTTTTATTATCAGATTGAAAATAGGAAATTTATAAGTGGGTATCTTAAAAATTTATAAGAGGGGCAATTTTCTGAAAAATAGCAACTGCCTCCTCACATTGCTTGGCACTCAGGGTTACCCACGACATTTATCTACTTTGACAGAGAAGCTATTGTTTTCACTGAAGTTTTTGCCGTAGAGCAAATTTCTTCTGTTTCCTTACAAGGGCCATTTTTATCGTATCTATTAAACATTAATCTAGTATTGTGACATAAACATTTATTAAGAACTGGGCTCCCTGTGCTGAGCCTGTTTTACTTTGGACAGCGGTTTTGATTTGGCATCGGCCATCTTGTTTGTGTTCCTAACTTTGTTCCTAAATGTGTTAGTTTAAAATCGTTAGTTTATACACTAGCAGTGTTTTAGTTGAATAAAACCGTGATTCAGGTTTACAACATATTGATTGCTTCTATTATTGCTAAACAAATGGAAATATTTTAATTAAAAAAGCAATATAGTATGAGGTCCAGTTTGGAAGCCGTCTGAAACGATGCCCAGGCTACTGCAATCAGTAGATGCTTACAATTTAACCTTCCTTCCTGAGCTCTTGAATTTTGAAGTCCCCTGTTCATTTAGATCTGGTAATATACCAAAAAGATTTTCCAATTTACCGGAGCCTCAGCATGGAACAAGATCCCTCAACAGTACAGAGATTTACCCTCTCTAAATTGCTTCAAAAGGGAAGTTAAACAACTCCTAAGGAGCTGAGGTGGGTGGATGTGTTCGGGTCCTTGGTGCCTCGTGGTGTTTTTGGGTGGTGCCCGGTAGGTCCTGGTTTGGTCTGTTCCGAACCGTACTGGGGCTTGTGGGGTGCCGCCTTTCTGGGTGTTGCGGGGCTGTGGGGATGCGGATGCATTCATCTACCCTAGCGGTAATTAAAGCACGACCCCTAGGAAGAGCAGCCTTTTAGGGTTTTGAAATTATTACTATTTCTTTCTGTTTTACTTTGTAAAAGCTGATAAAGCATCGTGCCTAAATATTTATATAATGATATATGATATAAATGTGTTTTATTTTGACTAATATTTTTAGGACAAAGATGATGCATTTTTCATCGGTGACCTTGGAGATGTTTGCAACAAGATCAAGACGTTCAAACAGCATTTGCCAAATGTTGAGCCATTTTATGGTTTGTAAATTCATAATTTCTTATTAGCTCCTCTCAAGAAGTGCCCATATCACTTTCTCCTCTAGGCAGTCCAGAACTGATGCTATTCTCGAGTTTTGCCAAAATCTGCAAAATGGCTAGCTTCAGGACATACTGCCCCAGGCCACTGGTGTTAGAGGACTTAGAACTTTAAAGCCTGCAAACTGTCTGCACGGATGAACAAGAAAGAACGGCCAGCGTGGACTACAATTTTCAGTTCTTGAGTTTTGTCTACCATAGTGAACCGAAGTTGTTTTTGGTAAATCCAATGGTTTTGTCTAAAGAAATTTCGCAAATTGTATTGACTTCTGCCCAGCTGGGAGAGGTGTAATTCCTAACTCTGCGGTGTAGTTCCCTACGTTTTCGACCCATTAGCCTCTATTCAAAGTGATAGAATTCCTTCCTATATGTCCCTCCTTTTTACGGAACCTCATAATCACATTTTCAGATATTCATATACTCTTGGATCCCGCATATGCGGGGTTGTAATAGATGAGGGGGGTTGGAAAATTCTCAAAGTGAAATAAGCAGAGTGGTGTCGGAGTAAACGGGGGGGGGGGGGGGGAGGTCTGGAATTGGTATACATTGATACTAATCTGTTTTCATACAAGAATCTTGGTACACTTACGGTTTTTGCTTGAAATCATTTTATGACAGTGCTTCAGCATCAGCTTGTTCTTGATTTGTTCTTAATTTTCCACCAATTTTAAGGCTCGTGTTCTTATAAAATTGTTCTTATAAAAAAAGACTGTAAAAGTGAGGCATCAGAAGTTTCTTCCAAAAAGTAAGCGGGGGGGAGGCGTATTAGGGACTAAAAAGTATTATTTGAAAATTGTGCTAAAAACGTTCTGCCTAAGTACTTCATATGAATAACTAATGGCAAAGTCTTGTTTATGCTTTTGTGCTTTTCTTTCCATTTTTGAACTTTCCTTCGTGAACAGCTGTGAAATGCAACAATGAGCTAGCCATTCTAGACCTTTTAGCCAAGCATGGCCTTGGCTTTGATTGTGCCAGTAAAGGCGAGATCCAGACCATACTCAATCTAGGAGTGCCACCAGAGCGGATCATTTTTGCCAATCCATGCAAGCAGATGTCATTCATCAGACATGCTGCCGCACACAATGTGTCGATGATGACATTTGACAATGAACAAGAGCTGCACAAAATCAAATCAGCCTACCCAGATGCCCAGCTTGTTATCAGAATTATGGTTGACGATTCAAAATCTATGTCACAAGTAAGATGGCATTTCGATTTTTTCAGAACTGAATATGTCATTTGCCGCTTTTATGTTGTTGAATATTGAATATTGTATGTTATTAATAAGTTATTTGTGAAATAAACTCAGAATTATAACAGTATGCAAGAACCTAAAAATTTAGATGTCAGAGCATGCATGTCAGTTTCGATTAATGCCTCTTTCGCCGTTATCGTTGCCAAGCTATCACCGTTATCACCGATTAAACTTCATTTTATTTCTCTTCAAGTTAGGCATTAAATTTGGTGTACCCCAAGGAACTACAAAGTCACTTTTGGAACTTGCAAAGCGTCTTGAATTGAATGTTATCGGAGTAAGGTAAGTGTATGTCAAGCTCTAGGCTCTCCATCTTCTCCTGGCCTGCCCCCCCCCTCTTCCTGAATTTTCCCCCTGAAGTAGTGATAGTGGTCACCCCATATTTGCATTTGACCATGCAGCTCCCCTTCTTGGTTCATAATGCATTTTTACAGATCCCTAAATCAGAGTGTCTTTTGTTTATGATGGAAGTTTGCTGAATTTAGCGACTGCTTAATTTGATGTCTTTTCGCATAAATCAAAACTTATGGCTTGCTCTTTCTTAGTTTTCATGTTGGCAGCGAATGTTTCGACGCATCTGCATTTTATTATGCAGTGGAATCAGCAAGAACCGTCTTCAATGAAGCTGTATGTATCCTTGTTGCTTTTCCCCAAGTTTCTGTTCATTGATAATGTAAAACCAAAGCACACATATAACCTATTCCAGCAGTAAAAGGCCTACGGTATGACAGAATGTGCTATTGGTTGTCTCGTGTCCGTGTGAAGTACTAATATAGTCAAGGAACAGATTAGAATGGAGCTGTAGACAATTTTGGCTAGTAAAAATGTAGATTAAATCTTTTGAAAATTGAAAAAATTAACAAAAATTACCATGCAACAGATGATAATTGCTGTTCATCAGCTTGTAAGAATAATTTGTGATTTGTTTGCATATGAAATTAAGACATGTTATCGTGTTTACTAACTGAAGGCCTCCCGTTATATTTTTAGATATTAATAGCAATGTTGGTACTTGAGCAGATAACTACCCCCCCACTTAAATGTCTCCATGCACGAGTGGATTTGCTACGATCTACAATAGTCGCCAAAAGTCCTTGGGACACTTAGAAGAAACAGATAAAAAACCACTTTCCTCTATATATTTTCATGGTTGCTACAAACATGCACCCCCTTTCCCCCTAGAACAATGTTGGTTCGCTTGTGGGACACTTGAAATTGGCATGCACGCGAAATTTTCCCATTATCGCGAGTACTTCTCCAGGAAACCAACATTGTTTCAGGGGGAGAGGGGGATGAAAGTTCGTTGCAGAATACAAAAAGTGCAAAGTGTCCCAGGACTTTTGGCGAGTATTGTAGCATTTTTAAGGAATTTCAACTAACTTTGAAGTTTCTCAAAAATGGACTACAGAGATCGGGAGAAATGCTGCTGTGACCATATCCTACAGACACACAATGCTCGAAAGTAGGCAATACACAATTCATATTTACAGTCGTAAACTCGCACTATCTTTCTACATGGTGCTAGAACAACCCTGAAAAGTACCATTCTCTAATTGAAAAAGCTTTTCAGTGGGCCCAAACGACTGGGGAAATACTTTGATTTCTCTAGCCATTAATAGGGACAGCATGGGCTCATTGGGGACTTCGCCCAGTAGCTGGTGGGCTAAAAATTGCCCTGAGTTAGGATCCAACTTTCTTCCATTTTTGGGATAAGGTCTACAGTTTTGAAATATCAATTGACCAATATCTAATTTAGAGTCTCAGATTTGTCTGTCAACTTTGAAGTGTTGTTTTTAATTGCTTTTAGGAATCACTTGGCTTCAATATGACATTACTTGACGTTGGAGGGGGATTCCCTGGTGATAATGCGGCCGCTATTTCATTTGAAGAGGTAACGAATTGATTGCATGATCTTATGATTTCTGATCAACTTGATTGGGCCACTGATAGAGTGATATAGCAGTTGGGTATATTGTTGCTTAAGTGTTTGATTGAAGAAACGACATATCACCTCTGTTCGCTATTGATTGATTGATTGATTTATTGATTGATCATATGAATAGAGTGTGTTATGTGCTTTATTCCAATTCTTCACTGACGTATAACTTATGGATCGATCAGTCAGCAGATATTTGGCACGGTTAAGTGATTGATTGATTGAGTTATTGATTGATCATATGAACAGAGTGTGTTATGTGCTTTATTCCAATTCTTCACTGACGTATAACTTATGGATCGATCAGTCAGCAGATGTTTGGCACGGTTAAGTGATTGATTGATTGAGTTATTGATTGATCATATGAATAGAGTGTGTTATGTGCTTTATTCCAATTCTTCACTGACGTATAACTCATGGATCGATCAGGCAGCAGATATTTGGCACGGTTAAGTGATTGATTGATTGAGTTATTGATTGATCATATGAATAGAGTGTGTTATGGGCTTTATTCCAATTCTTCACTGACGTATAACTTATGGATCGATCAGTCAGCAGATGTTTGGCACGGTTAAGTGATTGATTGATTGAGTTATTGATTGATCATATGAATAGAGTGTGTTATGTGCTTTATTCCAATTCTTCACTGACGTATAACTTATGGATCGATCAGTCAGCAGATGTTTGGCACGGTTAAGTGATTGATTGATTGATTTATTGATTGATCATATGAACAGAGTGTGTTATGTGCTTTATTCCAATTCTTCACTGACGTATAACTTATGGATCGATCAGTCAGCAGATATTTGGCACGGTTAAGTGATTGATTGATTGAGTTATTGATTGATCATATGAATAGAGTGTGTTATGTGCTTTATTCCAATTCTTCACTGACGTATAACTTATGGATCGATCAGTCAGCAGATATTTGGCACGGTTAAGTGATTGATTGATTGAGTTATTGATTGATCATATGAATAGAGTGTGTTATGTGCTTTATTCCAATTCTTCACTGACGTATAACTTATGGATCGATCAGTCAGCAGATGTTTGGCACGGTTAAGTGATTGATTGATTGATTTATTGATTGATCATATGAACAGAGTGTGTTATGTGCTTTATTCCAATTCTTCACTGACGTATAACTCATGGATCGATCAGTCAGCAGATATTTGGCACGGTTAAGTGATTGATTGATTGAGTTATTGATTGATCATATGAACAGAGTGTGTTATGTGCTTTATTCCAATTCTTCACTGACGTATAACTCATGGATCGATCAGTCAGCAGATATTTGGCACGGTTAAGTGATTGATTGATTGAGTTATTGATTGATCATATGAATAGAGTGTGTTATGTGCTTTATTCCAATTCTTCACTGACGTATAACTTATGGATCGATCAGTCAGCAGATGTTTGGCACGGTTAAGTGATTGATTGATTGAGTTATTGATTGATCATATGAATAGAGTGTGTTATGTGCTTTATTCCAATTCTTCACTGACGTATAACTCATGGATCGATCAGTCAGCAGATATTTGGCACGGTTAAGTGATTGATTGATTGAGTTATTGATTGATCATATGAATAGAGTGTGTTATGGGCTTTATTCCAATTCTTCACTGACGTATAACTTATGGATCGATCAGTCAGCAGATGTTTGGCACGGTTAAGTGATTGATTGATTGAGTTATTGATTGATCATATGAATAGAGTGTGTTATGTGCTTTATTCCAATTCTTCACTGACGTATAACTTATGGATCGATCAGTCAGCAGATGTTTGGCACGGTTAAGTGATTGATTGATTGAGTTATTGATTGATCATTTGAACAGAGTGTGTTATGTGCTTTATTCCAATTCTTCACTGACGTATAACTCATGGATCGATCAGTCAGCAGATATTTGGCACGGTTAAGTGATTGATTGATTGAGTTATTGATTGATCATATGAACAGAGTGTGTTATGTGCTTTATTCCAATTCTTCACTGACGTATAACTCATGGATCGATCAGTCAGCAGATATTTGGCACGGTTAAGTGATTGATTGATTGAGTTATTGATTGATCATATGAATAGAGTGTGTTATGTGCTTTATTCCAATTCTTCACTGACGTATAACTTATGGATCGATCAGTCAGCAGATGTTTGGCACGGTTAAGTGATTGATTGATTGAGTTATTGATTGATCATATGAACAGAGTGTGTTATGTGCTTTATTCCAATTCTTCACTGACGTATAACTCATGGATCGATCAGTCAGCAGATATTTGGCACGGTTAAGTGATTGATTGATTGAGTTATTGATTGATCATATGAATAGAGTGTGTTATGTGCTTTATTCCAATTCTTCACTGACGTATAACTTATGGATCGATCAGTCAGCAGATATTTGGCACGGTTAAGTGATTGATTGATTGAGTTATTGATTGATCATATGAACAGAGTGTGTTATGTGCTTTATTCCAATTCTTCACTGACGTATAACTCATGGATCGATCAGGCAGCAGATATTTGGCACGGTTAAGTGATTGATTGATTGAGTTATTGATTGATCATATGAACAGAGTGTGTTATGTGCTTTATTCCAATTCTTCACTGACGTATAACTCATGGATCGATCAGTCAGCAGATATTTGGCACGGTTAAGTGATTGATTGATTGAGTTATTGATTGATCATATGAATAGAGTGTGTTATGTGCTTTATTCCAATTCTTCACTGACGTATAACTTATGGATCGATCAGTCAGCAGATGTTTGGCACGGTTAAGTGATTGATTGAATGATTGTATTTTTTGTGATTTTTGATCAATGATTAGGGTGTATCAACAACTATGTGTTGTAGAACTTAATACAGATTGAATACGGTGAAAAGTCTTGATTAGCGTCGGTTATATATATGTTGTTTCTTTCAGACGGCTGATCAGCTGAACAGAGCATTTACAAAATATTTTCCGGCCACTTGTGGAGTGCGAATTATTGCCGAACCTGGACGATTTTACATGTCGTCAGCATTTATACTTGTCTGTAACATAACCTCGGTGAGATGTATCTCCAGTGATAAAAGCAAGGATAAGAACAGTCAGAAAGAGGTTTGTTTTTGTCAAATAAAAGGTTATCTTACTTTGGCAAAATAGTTCGTGACAACGCTCTTTATATATATATATCAATAGTTGATATGATATGTATATATATGGTGTTCATATATATATATATATATATATATATATATATATATATATATATATATATATATATATATATATATATATATATATATATATATATATATATATATATATATATATATATATATATATATATATATATATATATATATATATATATATATATATATATATATATATATATATATATATATATATATATATATATATATATATATATATATATATATATTAGAAACATAGTTGTTTTTCTTCGAATTATATCTGACTTTATATTATTGAGAAATGTTGGAAAGATATATATATATATATATATATATATATATATATATATATATATATATATATATATATATTATGTATATAAAGACTTTCATAATAAAAACAACTGCTTATTTAACGTTTCCCGTATAGCTTAATCAGAAAACTCTTACTTTCAATTTACAGAGTGCACATTTATACATAACCATACTTGAATAAGTACAATGGAAACACATCAATAACAACAATACCTTATATACCTGTGATTCAGTTATTCAGTTAATCAGTTGTGCCTTAGGACAGCTTTATTAGTTTTGAATAGTGATGTTTTTACTTCTTGTGAAATTTTTGACTGTAAAATATCAGCTGCCTGACCACCTGTCCAGGGAATCTTTCAGTATGAGCCGATATCAAACTAGGCCATGGTTTTTTGTGGCCTTTCAGATTTAAGCATACTTTCAACCCAAAGATATTACTAATTTTATTACTATCATTACAAATGTTTATACATATATATGTATATTTAGATGGATGAATGCTCTATGATTAAATATCCTTTCGCTGCACCAGCTGACGGGCTTCAATTTATTGATATGTATTTTCGCATCTGCGTTTTGCTAATACTATTAACAATGAAGGCATATGTCTCGTATTTCAGGGTTTCATGTATTATATAAACGATGGTGTCTATGGGTCATTCCTTTGCCTTCATCTTAAGGGCAGCATGCTACATCCTAAACGTCTGAAAGTGAGTATGTTCTCTGTAATTCTTGTGATGTCAGCTTGATGGTGCCTAAAAGTATCAATGTCAATAGATGGTATATTTTTAACTAAATTACCAACAGAATAGCTAGATAAATATATTAGTAATCGATGGTTCAAGTTTTGATTATGCTTGATGAGGTATGAGTTATTCCATACCGTTAGTAAGCTTCTGTTGTGAGGTATTCGTAAAGGAAGAAGATGAAGCTGTAATGGATGATAGGTATCCTTCAAGTAAATAAACAAGAAAGGGATGCACATGATAAGATAAACAAGAACAGCATTCTGCTTTGTTTTTGTACCTTAAAGCAATTTTATTTGTAGGAAACTTTATGATTCCCGTATATTTCCATAATCAAATGAGTGAATCTTTTGTAAAGTATGGAGACGGGGGGTTAAGTGCCTCCCAATGTTGAAAATGTTGAAAATGTGCCCCAAATATGTGAAAATCTACCATTTATTTGGAGAAAAGCTACGAGCGAGGCTCCTTCAAAATGGAGTGCCCTCTTTCGTTTGTTATGTCGCATACAAAGCTTTCTTGGCTCTAATATTATCCTAGGTGGATCCTCCCTATCTTTCTTTTTTTTCGTAAAGTTCATTAGTATAGCCCGCAAGTTTGTTGCGATTGTGCGTGGCTCTTAGTCTGCAGGTATGGCACAAATGACTTGTGCTCCTTAGACATTTAAACGCTTCATACGTTCTGTCATTACAGCCGTCTACAAGTAGCAAACTCTATCCAGCAAGTCTATGGGGTCCGACGTGTGACTCATATGATTGCCTGTCTAGACAATTAATGCTACCTGAGGTATGGCTTTGATTTATATGCTTTGTAGCTGTATTCATTGCAATATCTATGGCATTTCTTTAGTAAGGCATTAAGGAATAAATTTCTTTTACCTCAGTGTATTTTGGTAGAAATGAGTAGAATTCTTTCTCTTATTTTCATTGACCTTGAGGAAAGTTAACTGATTTTCATTGCTGAAGACCAGTTTGCTGTTATTTCTGCCTCTTTACAAATTCTTTCTGATCTTCACTTCAGATGGAGGCTGGAGACTGGATATATTTTGAGAACATGGGTGCCTATTCATTGGCTGCTGCATCGACCTTCAATGGGTTCACGAAGCCTCGTATTCATTATGTAGTTACGGAATTCCATGCTCCTGCCCTCCATCAGATATATCGACCAATCATTGAAATTCAAGATGCTGCACAGAAGAATGAATTCAGTGACAAACAATAATGTGCCTTTCCAAAACCACAGCAAAGAACACGATCTCTATTCGGATAGTGCCCAACATCAAAGAGTTTGCTTTTTAAAATCTGGTGCCCATCGTCTTGCATGCCCGAAAAGGACTCTTGCATTAGCTTTTCGTCGATCATTTATTTTCTCAAAAGGATACATCAAATATACAACATCAATAGTGTCCTTTTTTCGTTTATCGATTCAATCCTACTCTGTATTAGGTTATTCATGAATTTAAAGCCTGATGTTTGATATTTTGAAGTGCAATCCCCCATAAATATTTTTAGTATGCAAAGCTTTGCCTATTAACGAGTTGTTATCTCTTGGATATGAAGTTGCACCAAACTTTCAGCAGAGTGCCCCTCTCTGGTCACCACGTCGCATAGTGAAGAATCCCTCTGTGCCCAAATATCATTTAGAGTTACGTGCAAAAAGAAGAGCGTATGACTAATTACTTTCAAGAAGAGCGTATAAAAGTTATATTGTTTAAAAGTTATTCGCAATATACGTTGTTGCATATTTTTCTTTCCTTTATAGACTGAATTGGCTCAAGTGACAATCCATTTGCAATGAATATTGAATTGCAACATGCACAGTACTATCATCATATAGGGGATTTGCAATGACCATTTTATCTTACGTCTTGTAATGCCTTAAGTGCTTACCTGCCAGATTTTTGTTGTCTTGTAAAGATGCTCTCCTAAACTTAAGTTTTATATCAGATATGTTCTTAACCTTTCGGTCGTTATCCAAAGTTTCATACTCTGTCGAGTGTCGGACGAAGGAAAGGGCCTTTTCAGTATGAATGGAGAATGTTGCCACTTTTTCGTGCTGTAATGACGCTCTGTAGTACCAGCAGCCTATGCACGTATGAAACAAATGTATGTCGACTTATTTTATTGTCCGATTTCATTTTCAGACTCATTGCAAATGATAGTGTGTAACTTCACTGGGCAGAAATGTGGAGTAGAGGCAAAGAACAGATCAAAGGGCAAAGAAAATAAGAGATGAAAACCAGCGATAAACAATGTATGTGGCTGCAGAATTGTATGTGCCCTGGCAGCAATTCATAACCGCAACTCGGTAATGACTTCGTCTTGTATCTACACAGGTTTCTTCTCGACCATAGAAAAACAATGTAGATTGCTGCAGAATTTATCTGCGCCCTGGCAGTATTTCATAACCGCAACTTGGAAGCGACTTCGTCTTGCATGTACACGAGTTTCTTCTCGACCAGAGAACATCAGAAACAGCTAGTAATTTGTTTATGCGAGAGCACACCTCCTTTGCCAGAAGACTTGCTCAGATATCAACTTGAAAGTTCAGAAACAGTTAAAGTGCCGTTTTCTGCTTTGATGCCCTGTCGACTGACCGCGGAATTTGGTTTTGTTAAGCGACGCAGTGGAGGTAAGTTGTGTATGCTGAATATTGATGATATACTCTTTGAAATAAGTGTCAATCATGTTTAATCTTCAAGCACGAAGCCGGTACATGAAAGCGGGGTGAAGCCAAAAAAGGGCACAGTACCTCACAATCTTAAGAGACATATGTTTGTTTTTGGTAATGTTTTAAGTTAAAAGTTCAGGGCATTCAAAATGATGTAACATCTTATAGTCTGGTGGGCTATGCCCTTTTGAACTTGCTTCAGTCATGTTGATCTTGTAGGATTTGATAATAAGAAGCTTTACATTTTGTAGCCTAAATGTAATGTCATCTACAGCAGCGCGTTGTTTCGCAATTGTCTTTGAAGGATAGACCTAGGAAACAATCCTATGCTCTCAAACAGAGAGTGCTGATAATGTGGCCACCTATTTTGGTGGGACCATTGAGCCTGTTCTGGATGACCATGTACCAAGCAGCTAAGAGTGGCAAAGCACCAGTCCAAAATAAGATCTCCAATATACATATAATTTAGTTGCAGGAGATGCAACTTACCATTGGTTTTTGCCAAGTTAGCTTACCATATCCAATCTGTGAAGTAATACAATGTGTTTCAGATTCTTACGCAAGCAGTCCTAATTCCTCACATTACCGTATATGACCGAATAACCGCTCAGTGTCGAATAGCCGCCCCTGCCCGAATTAGCCCCCCGGGGTTAGAAGCAAAATTTAGCAATAATCGCCCCGGTTATTCGATCATTTGTGGTAAGTGTAACAGTTGCTCGCTATCAATGTTCGTTGTATCGCAGCTGCTAACTATACCACCTGTAATAACCATGTAGCAAAAGGGGTGCTGAAAACGTTTTCCGTGTGGTTCAATCATTTTTCGTTACGACGCAGTTATCGCTTCAAATCTTTAGCTGTAGAGGCAAGTGGGGCCGATATGTAAGTGTATCTTTAGCGCAGTTGTTTATACACGCCCCTGTTCTACATGCCCCTTTTCATGCTCCATTTTGTTAGTCTCATGTGTTCTATACATATGTTATTAGTTAATATCGCTAAGTACTGTTTTGCTATATGGATGAGTGGCCTATTGGTTAGAGCGCTTGACTGCTAAAAGGAACATGGATGGCTCGAGCCGAGCCTTCGGATCATAGTTGGGATACTCGCTCACTGTCCACTCAGCAGCAAATGGGTACCTGGTGGCAATACTGGGGAAGTTAAATGCGGCGAGGAAAGGAACTGGCCACCCTTCCACATTATACCGACGGCTCAGGATAAGTGTCCATCTAACGGGTACTCCCACCCCCCCCCCCCCCCCAGCTCACGAGCTCCTACATGGGACTCACATTCACTGTTTTGTTGGTATGCAAACTACCCTTTTGCTTCATTTATCTATTCAATTACTTGATCTTAGGTGGCATCATATAGTTCTATGCCTTGTATCGTTATGTTGAACAATATTTAGCTCGTCTATTTCAGTTTATGTATTGTTTGGCACGACTTCGTCTTTGAATAAACGCTGGTCGTCGTTGGTGTCGTTCATGTCAATCGTGGAGATAAGTTCACTGTCCTTCATTTCAGCAGAATACGTCCCATATTACAAGCCACTAGTCATTTGGTCTAACATATTCGATTGGGATTCACAAAATCCCACTTATCACGCATGCTGGTCCAGGGCTAAGCACTTGCATAATGGTTTTGTACAATAAAAGTAAAGGTTAGTTCTATGTATGATTCCGTATGCTGGGGAGTGCCTGTTAGATATGACACTTACACTAGGCCATCGGCAAAATGAGCCAGTTCCTCTCCTGCCAGTTCCTCTTTAACTCCCATTGTTACCCCCAGGTACCCATTTGCTGCTGGTTGGACAGTGAATGAGCATCCCAACTATGACATGAGAGTTCTGCTCCGAATTATCGATGTTCCGCTTGGCAGTCAAGCGCTCTACCAACTTGGCCACTCGGCCGACAGATGATAAAAGGAGTTAATTCCCCAAAAATTCAATCACATGACCTTATGCAGTATCATTTGCTTTGTTTGAGATATAAGTTGCTTTATCAATAAGAGCCTTATAAATTTTCATCTGTTTACTTTAATTTCTCTTTGTAAACCACCTTTAACTCTTCCTACCTAACTGAGGATGATTCAATTATGAAATAAAACATTTTTGGCCTTAGCTGATTTGTAGTAACCGCATTCTGTCACCATGATGCAACCTATGTACCTCGCATTTTTGGGCCTATCAAGGTAATTTACAAGTCCTGTTAATTCAAGTAGTAAGAAAAAATGCATTCTCTTATCGTTGTCGTTCTAGTTTTAATATTTATGAGAAAGCTGGATCTTCCACCTCAAGCATCAATCACTAATCAATGCTCAATCAACAGCAATCACTAATCTGTGTTCATTCGTTTAGCATTGCAGAGAACTAGTTTCGTTCATGTTAAAATCGAAAATAGCGACCATGGTCAAATTCGCTTCTTAAGAACCTACACCCAATCTACCCTATTCACAGCTTGATGTGCATTGATAATTTTTCATGAAAGGTATGCTGGTACTACAAGACTTAACTAAAGCTAGAGAAAGCGGGAGCAACTTTTCAGTATGCTTAACAAATGTTCCTCGCTTTTTCGAGTTATAATAGACTTTCTGTCTTAAATGGTATGGGTTTTGCCCTTCATTACATCATGGTTATCCAGACATCTGCGAGATTCTCACAAAATTTTGAACAAGCTCAAGTTAAAACGCAAGTAATCATACGATAGTTACTCTAGTGAGCCCCCCTGTTATTGTTTTGTAGGAGGCAAGGATTCACTTACTCTCCAGTCCGGAATAGACGTCCCCCCCCGACTATTTATTTTTTCGAAAAATGCACACCAGGACATTCTTATTGCAACCCCCCCGCTTATTAATTTTGAGCCAAGAGGACATTTTCCCAACCAGACCAAGAATTGTCCGGAGAAAGTAACTCGTTGTGAATGTTTGTTGTGCTGAAAAAATGCTATCGTGAAATGCGTAATTGCTGCAAGAAGCACTGAAAACTCAGCCGACAGTTGTGCCAATGATGATGTCATTCTGAACGCCGATTATAGACACATTTTTAGCATGCTAGAAATATGTAATAAACGCAATAAATTGTTTTTCAAAAAGTTAAAAGTTTTTTATCCAGTGCATATGTTGGTCTTCTGTCCACATCCATTAATAACAGCCCACCCCATAGACATTCACCTTGGAGCTTTTCCACCCCCCCCCGCTTATTGCAACCCCCCGCTTATTTACTTTGAGACTTTTTTCCAACCCCCCCGCTTATTGCCACCCCCCCTTCTATTCCGGACTGGAGAGTACTGAGATCAGAAATGAAGTTCCAAACAATCAATGATACAGTTGTTGATACCATATCAAATGACATGAAACTACCAGATGTGATCAATGCAAAAATCAAGTCTATTGAATTAGAGGTCTGTTTTATGTTCCCTGTACACCAGACTAGGAGGTTGCATAGCTCGCGGGTCACATACGGTCGCATATTTGACATTGACCGACCCGTACAAGGCGAAATGGAATTAGAAAAGAAGCATTGCTCAACTTATATTTCATCTCATGCATCAACTGGAGCTGTTTTCATTTTGAAGCTGTTTTGGTTCACATACATAAAACATGCACTTGATGCAGAATTGTTTTCTGCTTTTGGTCGAGCCTTAACAAAGTTATGTAAATGGATGTTCTTGAAACATTAGTTTTGTGAATTTAAGCGAAGATTGCTTTGTTCAATTGACGTTTAAAATATATTTGCCTTTGCAGAAACTTTGATTGTTGCTACATCTTATTCTGATCTCGTGTGTTTTTAGGGAAATGATGATGCCTTTTTCATTGGAGACCTTGGAGATGTTTACAACAAGATTCAAATGTTTAAACAGCATTTGCCAAATGTTGAACCATTTTATGGTTTGTAGAATACTAAATAATTATATCGAAATTAAATCTTAAAATCAGAATTACAACAAAAAGTCATGGTGATTAATGGTTCTTCATAATTACTTAAACTATTCGACTTAAACTAAAACCAAACGTTTCGATATATACTTTTCCTTTTCTTGGCGTAAACGTTTCGGACCCTTTCCTGGAGTCATCATCAGTATGAAATATTTCAAAGGGACAGATTAACTTTAGTATTCTCATACTGATGATGGATCCCAGAATGGATCCTAAACGTTTATGCCAAAAGAAGAACAGATTTATGTCGAAAGGTTTAATTCTAGTTTAAGTTGAATAGTTTACGTACTTATAAGAATCATTATTCACCATGACTTTTTTGTCATCGCTCTGGTTCTAAGATTCATAATAAAGCTACGATTTCAAACCAATATGCCAGTCCAAATTGAAACTACAAATATCCTTGTTTCTTTTTTGTTGAACATAAAGGTCGCGATTGGAGCCTGAGATAAATTCCAAACTTTGCAGGATTAAGTTCTCTCGCTTCATTGAAAGTTTTTAAGATGTGACAAATTTTGTGGAAAGTCGATTGTTTTATTCTTGGAGAAAGTTCTAGACTTCGGTCACTGATCTCCCTTGGTTCATGTGCTGTTTGTGAGCCCAAAGTATCAACTGTGGCCCTTTTATATGTAGATTTGCATTCTTATCTAGCCAGAAGGCCATATATATCATTAAGTATCCGAACTCAACTGGATCATTCGAGGCCTGAGTATTTTTGATCGGATTTCGATTGAATTGATTCAAAGTTGTTTCTAGCTTATCTCATGCATGTTTTTTTCTATTCTTTGTTTTTGTATTCTGTTTTCATAAACAGCTATGAAGTGCAACAGCGAGCTAATGCTTGTGGACCTTTTAGCCAAGCATGGCCTTGGCTTTGATTGTGCGAGTAAAGGTGAGATCCAGACCATACTCAATCTAGGAGTGCCTCCAGAACGGATCATTTTCGCCAACCCATGCAAACAGCCATCACATATTAAGCATGCTGCAGAAGGCAATGTGTCAATGATGACATTTGACAATGAACAAGAGCTGCACAAAATCAAGTCAATCTACCCAGATGCCCAGCTGGTTATCAGAATAATGGTTGACGATTCAAAATCATCCGTCAAGGTAATTAACTAGCAACAGTAAGTGTATTTGAAAAATTCAAATAATGTTTGAGTTTATTTGTTTGTTGCGATCATCATTGGACTGACTTCATATCATAAACTATAAATTGTGATGATGATGATGATAATGATGTTGATGATGATGATAATGATTATGATGATGTTGACTGATGATGTCGATAGTAATTTTTTCACAGCGATTTTTATACTTCTGTAGGTAGTTGGGACATAGAGATGAGAAGTTTAGAAAAAAACCATTCATTTTTCTGACTAATCTCAAGTGCCAAATAAACGGGGGGGGGGGTCGTAATAAACAGGGGGGTTGGAAAAAATTCTGAATTTTAATAAACAGGGGATCAGTATAAACAGGGGGTTGGAAATTGAAAAAGAACTTAAAATTATTATAGAGCGCGGGAAAACAAAACCAGGTTGTGATTTTTGCAGACTGCCATTGCAGCAGCAATTTTTCGCGACAGTTCTTAGAAGTAGTATGCCAGAAAATATAATCATAAAAGTCGTTTTGACCAAAGTCAATTGAATGTGTTTTGATGTCAATTGACACATGCTTCGATACCTATCAATTCATTTGTTTTGATATCAATTGACACTTGTTTTAAACGAAGTTTTCAATGATTGAGCGTGAACGGTACTTAAAAAGAAAGGATATAAAATTAGGAGCTTGTAAACAATTTCATTTCTTTAAAACTGATAAACGGGATGGTCCTAATAAGGTCCTGGGGATTGGAAAAAAATCGAAAAATTAATAAGTGGGGGGACGTTTATTTGACACCTAAGAGTACTGCATTCTGAGCCTGTTTTGTTTTCAGCTACAAATCTACAATCATTTAGCCAATTAATCATCATCAATCATTTAATCATTCATCAATCATTTTATCATTCATCAGTCATGCAATCATTCATCAATCATTCAATCATTCATCGATCATTTAATCATTCATCAATCATTTAATCATTCATCAATTATTTAGTTTTCATCAATCATTTAATCATTTATCAATCATTTAATCAGTCATCAATCATCAATCATTCATTCACATATGAATCATTTAGCAGATTGATGATTCACATACTTCAGAATAACCCCCATTCCTCTTCTAGTTAGGGGTCAAATTTGGTGTACCCCAAGGCAAAACAAAGTCACTTTTGGAAGTTGCAAAGCGTCTAAATTTGAATGTCATTGGAGCGAGGTAAGTCTTAGGTAAAGGTTCAGATGTCAGTCTTCTATAGGCGTACTCACACCACTTTTTGTACTGAGAATTCTTACACAGTACATAATAAAGCTACATAGACGATACTGCTTGGAGTATGACATATAAGAGATCATTGACCCTGTACACAACACCTCCAAAGGGGAGGGAGGGTATCTTGATTTCTGTTGAAGACATTGCCAAACCCACATGGGGGGAGGGCTGCGCCACGGAGCATCTCGATCTAGTTGTCATGTTAACTCCACAGTTGATTATGAAAATCACCTACTTGGTTGGTGATAACTAGGCCACGAAATGCTCGCATATGGACTTTGAACAATGAGTTCAGTTCATTTCATTGCATTTGATTCTTTTAAGGAGGGTTGCCCTTCAACAGAAGTTGGTTTTTAAGAGGCCCTCCATTAAAAACATCTAATTACAATAGTACTGACAAAATCAATTAAAAATTCAACGCTAATATCTTATTTACAATTTTCCAAAATCTATATACAACCTTACAAGATCATAAGTTACAAGAATAAATTTAAAAAAAGCTCGCACGCGAATCCCGAAGTGCGAATTACGTGGATGTAAACCTTAAGTAAGAGTTTCATTTATTTATTGCTGAACTAAACTGAATTTAACGACAATTTGATCTCATTTCTTTTCTTGTACATCATGGCTTTTTGCATTTTCTTTCTCAGTTTTCATGTTGGCAGTGATTGTTTCGACGCATCTGCATTTTATTGTGCTGTGGAGTCAGCAAAAATTGTCTTCATTGAAGCTGTATGTATGCTGTTTGCTTTTTCCAAGTTTCTGTTTATTAGGAATGTAAAGCCAATGTACACCTGCATTAACTGTTGCAAGCACATTAATGAATATGTTTAGCTCCGTTTTTATCGTTTTTTCATTTAGCACCGTTTTTAGGATGAAGGAATGTGAATGCAAATCCAGACACGGAGCTAAACATATCCGTTTCTTTCCAAATCCATAGCACTTAGTAGTGTGCTGAGGCCCTCAGTAGATCGACCGATATAAGACCTTGCAAAAGTAGGTACCTACAGGCTCTTTCTCCCAAAGTGTAGACCTTGTAAATAGGAACCTGTTTCAGTTTGTTGAGAAAATTGGGTTTTCATGCTGAAGACAACCAGATTCTTAAAGACAAGATTCACTGGTTATACTGTAGCACGTTTGTGTTCCGTAGGCATAGTTTGTAGTCAATAGTAAATAGTTTTGATATCACAAGGGCCCCACACGGCTTCGTACTGCCACTGGCTCCAACCCCGTGGATAAGCTAAAATAAAGTTGGTCCCATTTCTGAGATGAGGCTTAGAGTTGTAAGATTTCAATTGACTGAAGGTAGCTCTATCAGAACACATTGCAATGCTGTTTCGAATGCCTTCTAGGAATCACTTGGCTTCAATATGATATTGCTTGACGTTGGAGGAGGATTCCCTGGTGATAATGCGGCAGCTATCTCATTTGAGGAGGTAACGAATTTGTAATGTGATCTTACGAGCTTTGATCAGTTTGATTTCCTGATTGATAGAGTGATTATGACAGGTAATTATATTGTTGCTTATGCGTTTGATTGACACAATTCCACATTTCTTTTCCGTGTTGATTAATTGATTGATGATCGATCGATCGATTGATTGATTGATTGAATGATTGAAGGATTGATTGAACGATTAATTTGTTTATCAATCAGATGAACAGATCATGTGTAAACTATGTTATTCCACTTCTTCACTGGCTTTAAATGTCAGCAGATGTTTGGCTCGATTAAGTG
The DNA here is from genome assembly GCA_964019165.1 of Mastigias papua. Classification (NCBI taxonomy): domain Eukaryota; kingdom Metazoa; phylum Cnidaria; class Scyphozoa; order Rhizostomeae; family Mastigiidae; genus Mastigias; species Mastigias papua. The sequence goes on along the minus strand of OZ025281.1, from coordinate 13,711,402 downwards.
ATTCACTAAATCATTGTATTATAATTTCACTATGATTTCTGATTAATGGTCAGGGTTTATCAAAAACTGTGTGCTGTAGAACTTGATACGGATTGAACAGAGTGGACAGTTTTGATTAGCGTCTGTTTATATTTGTTTCTTGCAGACGGCTGATCAGCTGAACAGAGCATTTGCAAAGTATTTTCCAGCCACTTGTGGAGTGCGAATTATTGCCGAACCAGGACGGTTCTACGTGTCATCAGCATTTACCCTTGTCTGTAACATAACCTCAGTTAAACGTATCTCCAGTGATATGAACAATGAAGAGAACAACCAGAATGAGGTTTGTCTCTTTCAAACAGAGTTTTATCTCATTTTTAAGAATCAAAGTTCACAGCATTAAGAAGTATGCTTATATGATACTAGATAGGAATATTAGGAATATTTGTTTCACTTATCACTACTTCATAATGTATTATTCTATCCATATTATGAAATATATATATATATATATATATATATATATATATATATATATATATATATATATATATATATATTATTATACAATTATATTTGAAAAGTCTGTTGGTACTACAGAACTTCACTATAGCACGAAAAAGCGGGAACATTGCTTTAGCATACTTAGTATGCTAAAGCAATGTTCCCGCTTTTTCGTGCTATAGACAATTATATTTAATGGATATATGTATATATATCCACATACATATATTTATATATTTATATACCATTGATATATGCACAGATTTATAAATATATATTTATATATAAAATAAACATATATATATATATATATATATATATATATATATATATATATATATATATATATATATATATATATATATATATATATATATATATATATATATATACAAATGAAGATATATAGATATATCTATATGTTTATATATGCATCTATAAACCAGAGAAGTTAATGCATTTTATTTCAGAGTTTCATGTATTATTTAAATGATGGTGTCTATGGTTCGTTTCTTGATGTCTATATCATTGGCACTATGTACATTCCTAAATGTCTTGACGTGAGTACCTATTCTGTAATTCTTGTGATGTCGTCATGATGGTAACGAAAAGTAGCATTAGTTATTACCTTTTCAGCTAGATTGCTAATAGAACAGATAACTGACTGGCTAGATATATATATTACTAGTGGAGGGAACGAGTTTTAAATGCAAGGAAGAAGTTGAAGGTGAAACGGGTTAAGTGCCCTACAGGACTGTTATTGAGAACAAGGTGAAGTAAAATAGGTGACTAGGATATGATGTAAAAATTGCACCCACATAAAACATATCACTAACGTTATAGTGAGGATGTACTGTAAGGGGAATATACAAGTCCTCTATATAGTGTAAATCGAGTGTTTGTAGGTGTGGCTCAAAGGAGAATGGTCCAGAACCACCCCTGTGTGCAACAAGAAGTACTTTTTTACTATAGTGCCATATCATGCCATATCATGCTTTTGTTCTTTTTGCAAGAAATTGTGTAGCTGCAATTAAACGTACACGTTTAATTCTCATTTACCTCTACATGAACAACTCCATTTTAAGTTCTGTTGTTGGTAGACAAATTTTCTATCTCAGTTAAAAGGGTGCATGACAGCCCAATACTGTCTAAGTGACTTGCTATTGCGGGATTGAATTTCTAAATCATAGGTTTTGAGACAACTTCTCGTTTCCATTCTTTGAAATAGCTGTATGGCAACTATCACAGGGACATTGAAATTGTATTCGCTGGTACCCAAATCTAGTGCTTCCAAATTTTCAACTGTTTAAAATTGTGAACCCTTAAACCCTTAAAGTGTGAAAAGCTGCTATTTGATTTGGGGATAATCTATGGGGAAAACCTTAAAAAATTACAGAGTACCCTCTTTCGTTTGCTGTAACGCATGCAAAGCTTTCTTAAATTTAACATCATCTTCTGTGCATCCTACCTATCCATCGCTGTTTTCCAAAAAGTATATTAGTATAGCCGCAGCTTTGTTGTGATTTTACGGTGGTTCTTAATCTGTAGGTGTGGCACAACTGACTTTTGTTTCTCCAACTTTTAAATGCTTCGTACCTTTATACCCATCTTTATACACAAAAAAAACTTTATACCCCATCATTCCGTTATCACTTCGATTTCAGACGTCTACGAACAGCAAATTATATCCATCAAGTGTATGGGGCCCAACTTGCGATTCATATGATTGCCTATCTAGACAATTAATGCTCCCAGAGGTATGGCTTTGATTCGGACACTTTGCAGCTGCATTTTTCGCACATGTATTACACTGTCGTAGTTTTAATTTGAAAACTAAGTAAAGATTACCTGTAACATGTCTTTCATGAAATTTTACGAAAGGTAATTTGTTTTCTTGGCAGTATTTCAGAATAAATTAGTTAAATTTTTTGTCTGATTTTCACTTACCTTAAGACAGATTACCAGTTTTCACGGTTAAAAACCAGTTTCCTGTTTTTCTACGTCATTACAAATCCTTCCCATTTTCACTTCAGATGGAGGCTGGAGACTGGGTCTATTTTGGAAACATGGGTGCCTATACATTGGCAACTGCATCAGCTTTCAATGGATTCACAAAGCCTCGTATCCATTATGTAGTTACGGAATTCCATGCTCCGGCCCTCCATCAGATTTACCAACCTCTCATTGAATTTCAAGATGCTGCACAGAAGAGTGAATTCAGTGAAAACAACAACGTACCTTTTGAACAACGCAGCAAAGAACATGATCTCTATTCGGATAGTGTGCAGCATCATGGCATTTGTCTTTCATAATCTGGTGCCTATCGTCTAACAGGCCTGAAGATGACACTTGCAGTAGTTTTTTGTTCATCATTTATTTTATCCAAAGTATACATCAACTATACAACATAAATAGTTTCCGTTTTTTAGTGTATCAATTCAATCCTACTCTGTATTCAGTTATTCATGAAATTAAAACCTGATGTTTGATATTTTGAAGTGCAATCCTCCATAAATATTCTAAGTATGCAAAGATTTGCACATTAACAAGTTGTTATCTCTTGGATATGAAGTTGCACCAAACTTTCAATAGAGTGCCCCTCTCTGATCACCACGTTGCATAATGAAGAATCCCTCTATGTCCAAATATCATTTAGAGTTACATGCAAGAAGAAGAGCAATCAAAGTTATATCATTTAAAAAATTATTCACGATATACGTTGGATATTTTTCTTTCCTTTATAGATTGAATTGGCTCAAGTGACAATCCATTTGCAATGAATATTGACTTGCAACATGCACAGTACTATCATCATATAGGGGATATTGCAATGACCATTTGTCTTACGTCTTGTATACCTTAACTGCTTACCTGTCAAATTCTTGTTTTCTTGTAAAGATGCTCTCCTAAACTTAAGTTTTATATCAGATATGTTCTTAACCTTTCGGTCTTTATCCAAAGTTTCATACTCTGACGAGTGTCGGACGAAGGAAAGAGACTTTTCAGTATGACTGGAGAATGTTGCCACTTTTTCGTGCTGTAATGAAGTTCTGTAGTACCAACAGCCTATGCATGTATGAAATAAATGTATGTCAACGTGTTTTGTTGTCCGATTTCATTTTCAGACTCCAGAAAAATGCTATTGTACAACTTCACTGAGCAGAAATGTGGATTAGACGCAAAGAACAGATCAATGGGTAAGGAAAACAAAAGATGATAGCAAGCGAAAAACAATGTTAAGGGCTAAAGAACTGTCTGCTCTCTCGCAGTATTTCATAACCACACCTTAGAAGCGACTTCGCCTTGCATGTACACAAGTGTCTTCTCGACCAGAGAGGATCAGAAACAACTATTTGTGGATTTATGTGAGAGCACACCACCTTTGTCAAAAAACGTGCTTAGACGTCAACTTGAAAGTTGAGAGAGAGATAGATTGAACGGTCGAACGCCTCTAAGACCGCTTTCGTGTCCAGTTGAGAATCAGTGCAGCTTGGCTATTAAGAGACACAGTAGAGGTAAGTAGTGTATGTTGAGAAGTGATGATTTACATTTTGAAATAAATATAAATCAGTTTTACTTTTCATGCACAAATCTGGTGCATAAAAGGTGGACGAAACACCGAAGAAGGGCACAGTACTTCAATTCTTACGAGACAAGTGTTTGGTGTTGCCAAGGTGCTTCCTAAAAGATTATTTTTTCATCCAAAGAGTTTGGGACGTTCAAATTAGCTATCATCTGTTAATATGGTTAGCAATGCCCTTTGCAACTTGTTTCATTCATGATCTTGTAGGATTTGATAATAAGAAGCTTTACATTTTGTAGCCTTAATGTCTTGTAACTATATCAGCGCATTGTTTCGCAATTGTCTTTGGAAGATAGACTGGGAAACAATCATATGCTCTCAAACAGAGAGTGCTAATAATGTGGCCACCTCTTTTCGTGGAATCTTTGAGTTTGTTCTGGATGACCATGTACCTCTGAGAAAGAGGTTGGTAGACAAGGTTTCTGGTCCCTGAGTAACCCTTGACGTAAGGAAGTCTCATGTGCGATTGAGTGCCATTGAGTGCCTGTTATAAGGGACACTTATCCTGGGCCATCGTCATAGTGGGGGATGATAGCCAGTTCGTTTCCTTCCCGTCTTTAACTCCCAGTGTTCCCAACAGGTACCCATTTACTGCTGGGTGGACAGTGAATGAACATCCCAACTATGACATGAGAGTTCTGCTCCGAATTATCGATGTTCGGCTCGACAGTCAAGCGTCAGTTCAATTTTTAAGAAACAATGTTATCTCTTATTGTCGTCATTCTGGCTTTAATATTTGTGAGAAAGCTGCATTTTCCACCTCAAGCATCAATCACTAATCAATGCACAATCAACAACAATCACTAATCTATGTTCATTCTATCAGCATTCCAGAGAACTAATTTCATTCATGTTAGAATGGAAAATAACGAGCGTAGTCAAAAACACTTCTTAAGAGCTACGCCTAATCTACCATCTTTTTAGCGAGATGCACAGTGAAAGATTTTTCTTGTTATTTGGTTTGTTTTTGCTCTTCGATACATCAGGGTGCGGTCCCAGCTATCTGGAAATCAGCAAGAGTCCTACAAATTTCTAAACAGGCTCAAGTCAAACACATATACTTGTATCATTAGTAATTTTGAAGACATTCAGACTACGGCGTTTAGATGTAAGGATACGCCATTTTTAGTTGTAGAGATACACTTTCTAGATAGTACACACAAGATGAGATGACAATGAGTTACAATAAAAGGTAAAAATTAAGAAGAATAGAAAAAGATGTGTTTCGTGGCGATGAGATGACTTTTAGCATTAGATGACCAAGACTGAGAGAATATAGGCTAAACATAGATCTATGCTTAACATACAGTTTATGGGACATTTTTGTAGTAGTTTATGGGACATTACATTTTCAAGAAAAACGCCGGGACTTATTCAATCAGCAATGCACCTTGTGGCTCTACTACCGTTGTATTGGAAAGCAGTATGGTTTACGTTTGTTGCATACCATATGCTAGGCTGCACTAGGCTCCAGGGTTCTGGTACACCATTCTTCCCAAGCACTGTTGCCCTCTTTTCCTTAACTTACTAAGGACCTGTTCAGGTACACCGGAGCCGGGCGGCTACAGCCCCCCCCCCCCCATTTTCGGCTTATGTATGACGTCAAGATTGAGGCATTCGATCCAAGTATAAAGTAGATCCCCCTTTTCCATGTTAAAGTTCACTCACCTTTAAAAAGTACCAGTGCTGGTGTAATCAGGACCAATTGGAAGTAAATAACCCAAGTTTTTTCAAAACGTGGTGCTATAGACTGGTCCAAAAATCTCGTAAACATGTAATGTCTGGTAAGGGTTCTGTGTTCTTGGTTACCTAGCGCTTAACATGATCTCGTTGCTCTGAAAACGTATGTCTCTATCATTTTAACTGACCTGGCAACAATCTTTATAGAGTAGCAAAGAGGTTTATTCAATTTTCTCGCCAACACTTCAATGATTTTATCTGCCGTTTTCTACCAAGACAGCATGCATATCTATATTCAAGCAGGGCGTTTCCTACTGAATTGTAGAGCGTGGATTGCACAATTTTTCAGGGGCTCTATCCCTAATCCCCTACTCCCTCCCAAATACCGCCACTGTTGCATACTCTCATATGGGCTTGCAATTCATCCAAAGCCCCCACTCAAAAATATGCTCCGGCGTCCCTGCTGTCTCCTGAATTTTAAAGTTAACCCTGTTACCTTTTATTCGAAGATGACGCTGAACATTTCTGTGTAAGTATGTCCTTTCAAAAGTATGTTTGTAGAGGATTCGAAGTGTTGCCGTGGGTAAATAGTTTTGCCGTGAGAAAGTTTTGCCGTTAGCAAAATAGTTTTGACGTGATAAAGAGAGCTTTGCCGTGGGAAGAAAGTTTTGCCCTGGCATCTATGAGTCTCCTTAGATATCGCAAATGATGTCTCAATTAAAGCAACGTTTGTTATCAAAATCACGTAGTACAAATCAAGTTGCTTTATCGCCGCATACCTTTGCTGCTCATGACTAAATAAAACAATTTTGTCAATGCACAGATTGGCTGTCACTCCACGCCAAGAGTAGGTACGCTTTTTACACTATAAGCAGAGGTATAGAAGAGGGCTTGGAGGGGTGGCTCAGCCCTTCTATCTCCAAATTGAAGGAAGCACGGCCCCCTCGTACTAATTTCATTAGAAAATAGCAGACTTTTTGTTTTCCGCGGAACCATTATAATATAAAAGTTAGAGTTCACAAAATTTATAGTATTAAACCTATTCTTAACCGTATCACGCTCTATAAATATGTATATCGAATTCATAGTTTATAATAGAAATGCCTGTACGGAACCCCTCCCCCCAAAGCTATGAATTTACTTTTACACCACCGACTGCAGAAGATTTAAAGCAGGGACCTTGCGAATTTACAGAACTAGCTATCCGTCATTGAATTGCCTTAGACATCACAAAGCAACAGTAGCTGGTAATCGGTTATTGACTAAAGTGAACTTTTACAATATTAATAAGGCCGACATTGATTGCAATGGGCAATCATCATTAATCGTGATTCATCCTGATTGTTAGCGATTAGTTGTCGCAACTCATGATCCGTCGCTTTTTCAACGCGTTTTTTTATAAGAAGCAAACTTCCTGCTTTCAGCCTGGATGTTTCTTAATATTTTGCCAGTGCCAGCCTCAAATGTTTCTTAAATGTTTCTTACAATTCTTGAAGCTTCTAGTAACTACAAAAACTCAGACTGGGCAACTGTAATGCAAGAAATTGAAAGTTAAAGTTCTCTTTCCATTGGAATTGTTGTTACTTCGCAAAACATGCTTAAAGTATTTTTAAAATATGCTTAAAATATTTAAGACTTTCTTAAACATTTTTATACAGCAGATAAAAACAGTTAAGAGATGGATGTCATATGAAATTATTCTACCCAATAAAAAATTTCTTACTACAACTGTTTTTTCAAGTTTACTTTCCAAGCTCAACCTGTCCATGTTTCTTTATTGTTTCTTAACTTTTGGCTAATGTCACCCTCATGTTTCTTAAAGCAAAACGTGTATTTGCTGTGTCTAGTCGTAACTAGCTTTAGGATTTTAGATGTTCTTTAAGTTTCTTTTCTGTTTCTGTTTTGTATGTGGCAAGGAATCACTTAACGAGATCAGAAATGAAGTTCCAAACAACTGAAGATGCAATTGTTCATACAATATCAGATGACATGAAAATAACAGATGTGATAAATGTGAAGATACGATCTGCTGAATCAGAGGTCTGTTTTATGTTTCCTCAATACCAGACTAAGGCACTGCAAGGTCCGCGGGAAGGGGGGTTCGAGGGGGGCTGTTGTTAAAATGAAGAGCATTGTTTTTGGGGCTGAACCACCTATGATCATTTGCTGGATTGTGCAACTCCTAGCTTGGTAGTATAACCAGCCCTTTACTATGGCACTGTATATATCGTTACATCAAGTAACCATGGTTTTTCTACAATCTTGTATATAATTGTATTTGCACAGTTAAGACTGAAATATTGGGTGTGATAATGGGTATGGTCCATATAGTGCACCTGGCACAGCCCCCCTTGATAACGGTTAACGGTTTATTTCATGTAATTTTATTTACTTCTGTATCGTTTTGTTAGTTTTGTAATGTTTTAAATATATGAATTTATATTCAGAGGAATTTAAAAGATAAATTGAAGCGAACTGAAATAAACTGAAATGAACTGAACTGAACCGAACTGAGCGGTTTAGAACGGCACCCTGAATTTCAAACGGTCGAATGTTTGGCAATGTTTTAAATGTGCACGTATCGTTATACAGCATTGTGTTTGGCCTTTTGGTCAGGTCTTTCACAATATTTTCTGTTTCTCATTGCCCACCCGTTCCATACATACATCAGCTCTGACAGAGCAGTCATGCTTCTAATGGTGACGAGGCAAGTATTTTCACTTCAAAATGGAGAAACATTGGGCAGTAAGTATTTTCATTTCTTGAGTGTGCTTTGCATACTTCTGACAAAAGCTTCTGAAGACAGTGTGAGGTGAAAGTGCTAGAAAGTGGATGGCCCGATCGTCACTCGAGCTCACAACCAACCTTAGAAGTTCATATGTTATTGATAGTAATGTTATGACCACTTTAGTATGTAGAGAAACTCTGTAAATGGATGTTCTTGAAACATTAGCTTTGTGAATATAAGCCAAGGTTGCTTTGTTCAATTGACGGTTAAAGCTCAATTGCTTTTATGCAGACTGTGATTGTTGCTGCATTTTATTTTGATTCCTTGTTCTAGGAAAATGATGATGCCTTTTTCATTGGAGACCTTGGAGATGTTTGTAACAAGATTCAGATGTTTAAACAGCATTTGCCAAATGTTGAACCATTTTATGGTTTGTTGAACCATTTTATGGTTTGTACATTACTATCTGGTGATGTCCAGATTAAATCTACCAATGTCCTTTATTTCTTTTATGTGGAACAAAATGGTCACCATCGGAGCCTGAAATATATTCCATGAAAATGTCTGGACATTGATCAATAATTTCCCATGATTCGTATACTGTTTGTTTACCCAAACATCAGGTGCACCCCTTTTATATGTACATGATCATATGTTTTCTATCTTTTCAATAGACTGTATAGGCTATATCACAGCATTCAGAAATCGATTGGATCATTGGAGGCCTGAGTATTTTTGATTGCATTCTACTGGGTTTACTCTATTTTAAAGATATCTTTTCTTATGCATCTTTGTTTTCCTTTTCTTATGTTTTTCATAAATAGCCGTGAAATGCAACAATGAGCCAGCCATTCTGGATCTTTTAGCCAAGCACGGCCTTGGCTTTGATTGTGCCAGTAAAGGTGAGATCCAGACCATACTCAATCTAGGAGTGCCACCAGATCGCATCATATTCGCCAATCCTTGTAAACAGCCATCACATATTAAGCATGCTGCAGTACACAATGTGTCAATGATGACATTTGACAATGAACAAGAGCTGCACAAAATCAAATCAACATACCCAGATGCTAAGCTTGTTATTAGAATCATGGTTGATGATTCAAAGTCATCTCTCAAGGTACGTAACTTGGAAGTGAAGTTCTGTTTGAAAAGTTCAAGCAATGTTAGAGTTTGAGAGGGCCTTCGCGATGGTTATGGTTTTAGAAAAAGTTGCCCGTGACTAACCCGGGCCCTCTTACATGCTGAGATAAAAATATTTCACTATAGCACGAAAAAGCGGAAACATTCTTTTAGTTTCTAATGTTTCCGCTTTTTCGTGCTATAGTGAAGTTCTGTAGTACCCACAGACTTTTCACATAAAAAGATTTACACAGTCTTAATGTATCGAATTTCTTTGTTTCTTTTTCGGGTTCGTTCTTTTCAGCCTTATTGTTGAATACATGTAGGCTCGTCTGCCGAATACAAAATACAATTGTTAGAGATATTTCTATCTTCATTAGTAATTGGGATATAAGCATGAAATGTTTGCCAAAAATGTGATCCAATTTTCTGAGCTACAGCATTCTAGGCTTAAGTAGTGCTTAGCTGCCGAATCTCATCATAGCATAATGAATCCAAAATGGAATAGATGAAGCTCAAAAATTTTTTTCTAAAATGGCTCAAATATGCAGAACAATCTAATTCTTCAAGAAGCTTGACATTGCATCATTCATAAATTATTCATAAGTTATTCAGAATCCAGAAAAAGTCACGGCTCCACGGCTCTGATCCGGGAGATTTTGCTTTCTATGTCATATATCTGAGGAAGGTTTGGTAAACTGTATCAACAATCCAGTTTCAGCAAAGTTCTCAGTTCATGTGACATTGAACTGAAAGATATTGTAGTTTGCATTTTTGTATTGTTGTTCACTGTATTGTTGACTCATGTTAACCTCGTTTTGGTGTTGGTCTCAGGATAAAAATCTTCCTGTTGATTTGATTCAAGTAGCTGGTTTTTCTCTTGTCTTATCTCTTTGATCTGAATCATTTATTAAAATATATTGAATTATAACATGGTATTGAATTAAAGCAAGGCAAAGGCCTTCCACCATACAATTTTTCGAGACATGCACAATGCAAAGTTCAAGAATTTTGGCTGGTTTTGATTTTCGTAAAAGAGGAAGGTATATGATAAAGATTTTACGGCCGGAAGAAAAATTAATTGTAAATTATTCATAAATTATTTATAAGTTATTCATAACCTATTCTTTACAACTAAAGAAATAATCTATGATCTGAGAATAAAAAATCTCCTCCAGATACCAAAAGTAAAAACATCCTCGTATGGACAAAGCTCCCTATCGTTTAGAGGTAGTATACTTTGGAACACTCTTTCAGACAGCATAAAATCGTCTCAAAATATTAAAGGATTTAAAACAATGATCAAAAACTGGAAGGAAGAAAATTGTACCTGTATTATTTGTAAATAAAAATATTGTAATTAAATAGTTGGTGTATATTAGTTTATTTTTGAACTACGTTTTTTACCAACTGTAAATAAATTAGTTATTATTATTATTATTATTATTATTCTTAAATTATTCTTAAATTAACCTTAACTTATTCTTAAATCTCATCGATTTTAAGTCTTAGCAACATTCTTATAGACTAGAACCTTACAAAAGAAGTGTGTGATACATCCCACGTTTGTGTTTTGTTGTAAATTACAAATATACAATCATTTTCATTGGTATATCAGTCATTTAAAAGTTTCTTGATTTCCAACATTCAAAATTGCTCTCGTTGCCCTTGCAGCTAAGTTCCAAATTTGGTGTGCCCCAATGCGAGACAAGGGCACTTTTGGAAGCTGCGCAGCGTCTTGATTTGAATGTCATTGGAGTGAGGTGAGTCTTAGTAAAAGGTTCAATTTTTTCCTCTTCTTCTCTTAGCGTAACTATCCCACATCAACAACATTAAGATATAGTTGTCATGGTAGCCCCAAAATAGATTATGGAAGTCCCTTGCTTTTACTTGGTTGATGATGCCTAGTTAGAGGTCTGATTTCACTTGTAAATTTCAACGTACGAATTAAGTGGAAATAGGCCTTACGTTAGAGTTTGTTTATTTATAACTGGCCTAAACTGAATTTAACGACAATTCGATCTCATACCTTTTCATATAGATCATGGCTTTCTGCTTTTTCTTTCCAAGTTTTCATGTTGGCAGTGATTGTTTCGACGCATCTGCATTTTATTGTGCTGTAGAGCAAGCAAAAACCGTCTTTAATGAAGCTGTATGTATGCTGTTTGCTTTTTTTCAAGTTTCTGTTCATTGAGAATGTAAAGCGAATGTACATTAACTGTTGGAAGCACATTAACGAATATGTTTAGCTCCGGTTTCATCGGTTTTTCATTTAGCACCGTTTTTAGGATGAAGGAATTTGAATGCAAATCCAGATATGGAAGTACCGTATCAATTTTTATCCAAACAAGTAGTTAGTGTGGTGAGGCCAACAGTAGATCGCCGCATGTAGGAACCTATAAAAACTGAGAACCTACAGGCCGTTTTTTCTGAACTATACACCTTTTAAAATAAGTACCTGTTTCAGTTTGATAAAAAACAAGGCTCTTATTGCAAAGTAATAAAGTTGAGTTTTAATGCTCAATTACAACATACATTCATCATAAAAAGGTCCCGTTTTTTATATTGAGAACTTTGTTCATTTCAATAATATATATTAGCATTAACTTTTGTTGAAGCTTTTATCCTGTTAAAATATTCCTATTATTATTATTATCATTATTTGTTGTTAATATTACTCTACTAAGGGAAGATTCTAGAGGTCTGTGAAAACCAGTCAAATAAAAGATAAATATAGATTCTTATATGCGAAGACTTAAGGTATTACGCAGTATTTTGTTAAGGTCACTGGTAATGGATGGCAGAGTAATTAAGGTACATTTCAAGGTCATTACCTCCTTAAATTGGCTCCAACCACGTGGATATGCCAAGAAACACGTTGGCTATACTTCTGGGGTGAGGTCTGGACTTAAAAGATTACACTTGAACAACTGTTAGTTTTGAGAACCTATGGCCTGCTTGGAAATATTGAAGTGCTGTTTCTAATTCCTTCTAGGACTTACTTGGCATCAATATGACGTTGCTTGACATTGGAGGAGGATTCCCTGGCAGCAGTGCGGCTGCTATTTCATTTGAGGAGGTATGAGATTGTGTGGTCTTCTGATTTCTGATCAATTTGATTCGTCCCTGGTAGAGTGGTTACAACAATTGATTATATTTCGGCTTAAACAGTTGATTGAAGCAACTTTCTATCATTTCCCTTCTTTATTGATTGATTGATTGGTTGATTGGTTGATTGATTGATTGATTGATTGAATGATTGATTGATTGATTGATTGATTGGCTGATTAATTGGTTGTATCGTTTATTGATCAGATGAAGAGAACTTTAGTCCAATTCTTCACTGACCTATAACTGATGGATCGATCAGTCAGCAGATGTTTGACTCTGTTAAATGATTCAGCGAATGATTGCAATTCTATTTTTGTGATTTCTGTTTGGTTTATCCTTCAATAACTGCTAGTTGTAGGACATGGTACTGTTTAAGTAAAGGGTAAATGTTGATTAATGTCCGTTATTTATGTGTTGTTTCTTGGTTCAGGCGGCTGACCAGCTGAATAGAGCGTTTGCAAAGTATTTCCCGGCCACGTGTGGAGTGCGGATTATTGCCGAACCAGGACGGTTTTACGTGTCATCAGCTTTTACTCTTGTGTGTAATATTACATCGGTGAGATGTATCTCCAGTGGTGACACCAAAGATAAGAACGGGCAGAAAGAGGTTTGTTTGTGTCAAATAGGTTTTATCCAGTACTCAAGCTAGGTTTGAAAAGGTGGGAATCGGCAGTGGTTAAGAAGGATGGATATCTTGAGTCCACACCCTTTAGACGGTATGAAAATGGGCTGTCCAAATTAAGGAAATACGCCTGGTCAGTGTAATCGCCAAGAGTTTAAGAGGCTGATCATATCTATTTTCTCCCAACCTAATTGACCAATCATCACACAGGATTCTCACCACACATGCGCTCCACAGCTACATTTAGGCCCATTTTGCATGCTGATTGGTCAGTTAGGTTGGGAGAAAACAGATCTGATTGGAGGTATCAAACATTTGGTGGCTATGCTTGCCTGTTCTAGAATGAAAAAGAAAAATGGAATCGTTGATGTGCGCTTGAGAATCATGAATAGCTTTTATACTCCCATATGGCACTGCCACTCTTCTCCTTTGTGCATTTCCTATGTAAGTGTATGTTGACAGCCGTTCATTCAAATCTCACGAACTTTCATTCTTGCCTACTCTTTTGAAGCTGTATTACCGAAACCAATATACGACTTTCCCAAATAAAAAACAATGATTTACCCAGTAAAAGAAGAAACTTGGGGAGTCACCCCTCTCACTCAGCCCCACTGGTAAATCCCTCCCTGCATAGAATCCAAGTTCCAAACATTTTTTAGTGCCCTATTCTGCTAAACAAAGACCCGAATGTAAACTGTATCTTGTTGTTTTGCGTCAAACTGTATTCCAAAGTTTTTTATGCAAAAGCATACGTCAGTAGATCAGTCCGTTAACATAACATCGCGTATCTCTGACTCCGTGCTCTCTGCACGTTATATAAGACTTCAACTCTAACCATAATCGAAAAACGGCTGGTCACCACACGCTCAGAATTGTCTGTTACTTAAAAGCTTCCTAAGTGCAATTGGATGATTTAATCATTGGTAGTAATACCGCTAAATGCAGATGTCTTTTATTTCAGAGTTTCATGTACTACCTAAATGATGGTTGCTATGGTTCGTTCCTTGATCTTCGTAATACGGGAAGTATGGTGCTTCCTAACTGCCTTGAAGTTAGTGAATTTTCTGTAATCTTTGTAACATCAGCTTAATGTTAGACAAAAGCAACAATGTCAGTTTGTTGTAGCAAGCGTAATATACTTAAAAGTTTACAGACGTCTCTCTAATTCTTAAGGAGGAGAAGGAGAAGGGTGACACCCTCTTAGTGCAGAATGACTCCTAATAAACTTGCTCTCTTCTTTCTCTGAGTGTTATGAAAGGGTATTTTCTGTAATCTTCGTAACATCAGCTTAATGTTAGCCAAAAGCAACAATGTTAGTTTGTTCTAGCAAACGTAATGTACTTAGGCTTACAGACGCTGATCTAGATTTTAAGAAGCAGAAAGTAGACTCCTTCACCAGGGAAAATTACTGACCAATAAATGTGCTATGTTCTTTCTCTAAGTTCTGTGGAAGGGTATTTTCTATTTGTTAATCACAACCTGAAAATTAAAGATATTCTCACACTTTCCAATGCATTGGCAGCCTCCGTTTTAGGCACAAATTCAATAGCGTTCAGGGGTAACATACTCTGGTGTGATTAGGGGTTGCACCACAGTTTTTGTATTTCACAAGAACATAAAACAATTGGGCTGGTGAGAGTTGCAAATGTAAAATTTGCAAATAGTTCTGAATTACACGTATTTTGTAAAAAAAGTGATTATTAGGAAAGCAGTACTCGGCTGCTCAAAAAAGTAGGAGAGCTTAGTACGTGAGCTTTGGAACTTGAGAAATTTGGTAAGTCAAATATCTTCAAAATTCCAATATTAGAGCAAACAAACAATCGCTTATACTTAATTTGCATATATTTCTTGTGTTAACTTTTGTAGTAGCGTGCTTTATTCGTGCAGTGACTGCCTGCTTGTCTGCCTGTGTGCCCTCTTTCAGTTATAATAACGTAATTAAATTTGGTAAAGCTCACAATTTTGTTGTGATTGGATGTGGCACAAATACCCTTCAATTCTTGTCTCCTTTCATCTTTTAAATGTTGCCTACGTTTCTAAACTATATTTGCCATATCACTTCGATTTCAGTCGTCTACGAGTAGCAAACTATATCGATCAAGTTTATGGGGACCAACTTGCGCTTCAAATGACTGCCTGTTTAGACAATTAATGCTACCAGAGGTATGCCTATGTTCTGCAACTGTATCTCCTGGGCATATTTTATGATATCGCAGTTTCAAATTGAAATCTAAGTCAATATTGGCTATGATATATGTTTCATGAGACAAATTTAATTATGAGACAAAATTAAGGAACAAATGTCTTTACCTCAGTAGTTTTTGGAAGAAAATATTTCATGGTTAAAGACAACTTTCAATTTGGTTTGATTTGATTTGGTTTAATTGTATGGATTGATTTCATTTGATTGTAAATAGTTAAGGAATGCGGCCCTTCTGTTTTGCTGATTTTCAGCGGGTTCTCTGCTTAGAAACTTACAAAATTGGACTAAAATTAATACAGAAGAGTGAAATGATAAAATTTTACGTAATAAAGCTTACAGAAACAGATTAAAATACTAAGGGCCAATTTATATGAGCCTGCTTACCGAGCCAGCTCGCTTAGCGAGACAATTTTCAGACTCTGTTCATATGAGAGAATTCCAGCTCGCCCACCAAGATAGATACTATCATGCTCTGGTTCTGGTATAGCACTGGCTCGACCTCTGCATCGATGTGTCGTGCCACTGCTGTGCGGCAAAGTAAAGAATGTCGTACTAGGATTTTAGCTAGAGCTGAAATTGCTGGTTGATTCAGACGTCGTGCCGTGCTGCTGCCGTGCCAGCGCTTATTTCACTGGGTTGCGCGGCTCTGCTAGGGCATCTGAGCCAGGCCTAAGATCTAAAACCATGAGTTGCTATCGCTTGCATGGCTGAGAGGCCATCCCATGTTTTGGCACCTCTATTGTAAATACATTTAAGGCCATTTGACGATCCATTTTGGGCAGCCGTAAATCAGTGGCAGCAATGCAGGGTTTGTGCAAAGTTAACTGGGGGACTTTTGCGAATATCTCACCCATTCATTGCAGAGCTATCCCATATAGAGACTTGATTTACATAACTTCCGTTGTCTTTACCTCATTACAAACCCTTCTCGTCTTCACCTCAGATGGAGGCTGGAGATTGGATGTACTTTCAAAATATGGGTGCGTATACATTGGCAGCTGCATCAGCCTTCAATGGATTCATGAAACCTCGTATCCATTATGTAGCTGCGGAATTCCATGCTCCTACCCTCCGTCAGATATATCGACCAATCATTGAAATTCAAGATGCCGCACAGGAAAGTGACTACAATGCCGTTTGGACAACGGATCAAAGACCGCCATCTGTATGCAGATAGTGCACAACACCAAGGCTTTTTTCTGTAGTGTTCTGGTGCCCATCGTCTACAATATCTGACAATGACACATGGAATAGCTTTTTGTTGATGACTTATATTTTCAAAGGACACATCAAATGTGCAACATTTATAGTTTTTCATTTATCAATTCAATCTTTCTCTGTCATATGTTATTGACTGATTTAAAACCTCAATCTAGATGTTTTGAATTGCAAGAACCCTTTTGTCATATTTAATCCTTCATAAATATCCTTAGTATGTAAAGATATGAATTTAATTATTCTTATTTTCCTTGGTATGAACCTGCACCAATTTGTCATTAATTGTACTCCTCTCTGGTCACCACGTCTCATACTGAAGAGCTCGTCTATTGCTTCATATTATTCGGAGTTACTTGGAAGAAATACTCAGCAAATCTCTATACCTTAAAAGATTTCTTTCCGATATGCACTGGATGTTGTACTTTACTCTATAGAATCACTTGGTTCGAATGAAATCCATTAACAACGAGCATTGATTTCTAACATGCGTGGTTCTACTGTATTGTTGAATATAGTGCAATGGCTATTTCTCTTACTGTTGCTGCAGCTTACTCTAGAATACCTCAGCTGCTAGATAGCCTAATTTGTGATGTCTTGTGGATCTGTCTCACGTGTGTTTATATCAACCTCTGTGTTTTTAAATGATTTCTTTTTCAGGCTCTTGGTAAGTGCTTGTACAACTTCAAGGAGACGAGATGTGATTGGGTATAAAAGGAGAATCAACGGGCAAAGAAAACAAAAGAAGGCCAACTAAAGACAATTTGTATTCCAGAAGATTTTCTGCCCTCTCGCACTTTTTCATAATGACAGTTTTGATAAGACTTCATCTTGTATGCAGAAAAGTCTCTTCTCAGCCAGAGAGCAGCAGAGACAAGTATTTGTGGATTGAAGAGAAAGAAAACCACCTACATCAAAAGACTTACTGAGAGATCTGCGTGAAAGTTCAGAGATCTGCGTGAAAGTTCAGAGATAGTGCAAGTTTCATTACCCGTAAGGACATACTTATTTTATTTTCCGTCCGTCCGTCCGTCCGTCCGTCCGTCCATCCATCCATCCATCCAACCATCCATCCATCCATCCATCCATCCTTCCATCCATCCATACATCCATACATCCATCCATCCATCCATCCATCCATCCATCCATCCATCCATCCATCCATCCATCCATCCATCCATCCATCCACCCATCCACCCATCCACCCACCCATCCATCCATCCATCCATCCATCCATCCATCCATCCATCCATCCATCCATCCATCCATCCATCCATCCATCCATCCATCCATCCATCCATCCATCCATCCATCCATCCATCCATCCATCCATCCATCCATCCATCCATCCATCCATCCATCCATCCAGTGTTTCATGTATTTCCAATCTAGTAGTTCTCGGAGGGTGCCTAATTACCATATACTCTTTTTTGAGGATTGACACTTAATTCATTTAGGCGCATCCGTTCAGAAATATGGGTCAGTGTATCTCGTTAATCTTGCTAACAATTTCGTAAGGTCAACGGTATGAAAAGCTTTTTTAGATCGAGAAATTTTGCTAAATTGAATTGCTTGTTGTCAATGTTCTCATACCAGTAGACCGTGCTATCAATTAGTGATGTTATTGTTGAGCAACGTTTTTGAAAAGCTGATTGGCTCATTGCCAGTAACTTGTTTGCCTTGAGGATTTACGAACTTCATTATGCACAATGCTTTGCAGAATTCTCGAGAAGAGAGGGATTAACGAGATAGGTCTATAGTTTTTCGCATCGCTTTTACAACCAGACTTGAAAATGGGATTGACCGTCCCTACTTTCCAAACGTCAGGGAGGCTACCCTTACGTAAAGGAGAATTAAAAACCATTGTCAACGGTATACATATGGGGTCCGCGGCGTTTTTTATCAGCGGCGTCAGAATGCTGTCCGGCCCCGGAATACCTTGCCATTTTTTAGTATTGTAATGGCCTTAGTTATAGAGTCAGTATTAACATGAGTGAATTTATATATGTTTTATTTCTTATTTATGTATTAAGAGCATCATCATTTGCATATTGTCTACGTTGACTTCGGAGTCAAACCCTGCGTCTGGGTCAAAACGTGTTGCCCCCGTGCGCACGAAAAACGTACATGGAAATCGGCCTTAAAGGTTCCAGCGCATTTGCAGTCCTTTGGGTATTAGCAAGTAGTGCTAAAAGTCTCAGCGTTTTTGCAGTTGTATTTGCCCTTGGGTATTTGCCGGTAGTGCCAAAGATTCCAGCATTTTACAACCAAGTTGTAATTACATAAGTCTTTCATTAGTTAGTTAAGTCGTGATTTGTTTGGTCTATTCCAATGTTTTTCACTTTAAGGCTTTACATTGCCTTGCAAACCATCAGTTTTGAGTCAGGTTTTGTCTCCCCATATTTCACCTAGAAGGTATTTTTAGTCTTGTATGCTGGTATTTGTATCTTGGTAATAAAATTAAGTTGCTTTTTAGTCATTAATGATGACATCAGAGCAACTATATCTTCCCTGCTGCGAAAAGTTTCGAATGGCGGCCTAAGACGAGGTCGATTATGACGAAGTCGATTATGACGAGAAACCACTTGGAATATTAGGAAGAGTGCACAAGTAAGATCTATAACATTTATCTCAATAAAGTAGAAAGACTCCTTTTTGTGAAAACTTCTGGAATTGCTTATTGTATTCTTGTTAAGCAAATCTGCCTACAGTATTTGGTACACATGAAAGTAATGAAATCTTGAATTGTCCCATAAAATCTCTTTTGTTTTAAAATCTAAAAAATGCGATTTCAAGAGCCATTCTTTTCAGATAGAGTTTAGTGTGCCCCTTTTTGTTGACTAGACCCTTGCCCTCGAAATTCCTATTTGCGCGCCTGCATAGGTTAGGTAAAGGCTATTATTTCCATCCAACAGAAATTTAGCAAAATAGAGGTAGGCAAAAATTTTTTGTCAGAACTTACTTTGCTATCATTATACTTCTTTGGAACCTTCAGCATCCTGAAAGAAGATAACAGATAAGAGAAGGGAATGACCAACTTAGTTCATATGGCGTTTTACTTTCAAAGTCTGGAAGGTGTACTATGCGTGTTTTCCGAATAAAATTTCTGTGCATTGAAATTTTAAAAACTCTGAACAAACTAAACCCTTCCTTCATGCAAGACATTTTCAAAGTGAAATCTTCTAGTTACTCATTAAGAGGAATCAACAATTTACAACATTATAGACCAAATCAAGTCACCTTTGGTTCAAATAGCCTCCGATCCCTAGGCCCATAAGTGTGGAATGGACTGCCAAATGATATGAAGTCGGCAGAAAATCTAAATATGTTTAAAAATATGCTAAAAAAGTGGGAGGGCCCTAACTCTAAATGCAGCGTATGTAAATGTATATATAGAAATTAGTATCTTTTCATTTAGACTGCAAATAAAATTCAAAAAACATTTTTTTCTTTATTTATGATTACTTAGTTATCGATTTAGATTAGTTTACGTGTATATATATGTATATTTGTAAACTAGAAATAAAATCGATGTAAAATAATTTAACACACACACACACACACACACACACACACACACACACACACACACACACACACACACACACACACACACACACACACACACACACACACACACACACACACACACACACACACACACACACACACAAGGGAGATTATGACGAATGAATTAGGGGATCATTCAATAATAACATAACGCCAGTTTTGTACTTTTCGAGTCCCTTTCTCCCTGTTTGTTAACATAGTAGGGGTCCTCACCATCCTCCCACAATTACGTAAAGTAAGGTTACCCTCCTTCTCCCTGTTTCTTTCATTTTTCTCATCTGTCACACCCCTAAAGAAGATTTGCTTGGAAATAACCAAAATTTGTCATTTACGCCGGGAATTTCCTTTGATTTCCTTTATTCTAGGAGTAACTATAGGAGTACAGTATGCAAGGACGGATTAATCGAGTGATGTGGACTTTGATACTGCCATAAGTTCGTAGATCACTTTTGAATTTGGTGAAAGGGTACGTGAGTTGTCACAAGTAAAAAGACTAAACAGGACCTAAAGCTCGGAATGATTACATTTATCCAGATCTATCAACATACACTTAGAGAAAAAGCAAATAATATTGTGATACTTCATCAGAGCAAATGTTCTCTTGCGTTACATCATGATGCAGTCAGAGAAGCCTTCCATCTATTTTTCCGTATCGCAACAAAACACTGCAATGCACCCTCCCTCCCTCCCTCCCTCCCTCCCTCCCTTCCTTCCTTTTAAGGGCATTATATAATGCATTTATGGCCTTGCTTAATGGAAACACGATTCTTTCTGTATATGAGTGTAGTGGGGCTTTAAATTTTGGGGATACGAGCAGTCTGCTCGAATGACAGTTCAGTAGCCCGAACGGACTTTTGTATAGCTGTATTGAGCTCCATCTACTTTATTATTGTTCTTTGCAGAAGAAATTTTCCAAATGGAATGGATTTCTGCCCCACTGGGGACTGCAGCCCTCCTAGCCCCACATCTTCTACCCCTATACTTCTATATAACATGTGCGAACTTCAATTTTTACATACAATTTTGTACTATGAAACTTAAATGTATCAAATGAGAATATTCTACTCTGCAAAAGAGCATTGGTCATGGGGCCAATTTTCACAGAAGCAACTTATCTTTTATGAGGGCTTTTTGTAAGAACCTCTTCAATCCTATTATACGTCAAGATTTCTTGACGGATATTTCAATCCAGAAAGACTGGTAGAGTCCTGCAAGAGTAGGAAGACTTTATGGTTGAGCTGTGGCAAGAGAACCCATGGTTGTTTGCAGTATCAAGTTCTGATTGGTGCGACAGAAATAAGAAAGCTGCTACCTATCGGCAAGTCGCCTGAAAATGAATAGAAGATCTTGCCTGAACTTTTGTATTCCTGCAACGTTTCCATGATCTCCTTTGTTGCAGACACACTGCCATGGTTAGTTGATAGCCAGATGATTGAAATTTCTAGGCGTTACACAAGAAACAGCAGAAATAACAACATTTCAAAGTTTAAGTGGAATCTACAAAAAGAGGCTACCACCATTTCGGGCTCACAGCCCTGACTAAAACACCCATTGAAATAAGAGCGATCTCTTCGCTGCTTTATATATTCAAAAGAAAATTACAAACGCATTTGAAAAGCTCAGTAGACCCTTACTCAGAAGCGACTCCCAGGAAGATGAGATATGAATCCATTTCTAGCCAACATCCGAGTTTTAAATTTTGTTTTTCAGGGTTAATTTGTAACTTTTATTTTAATTTTTTGATGGGGTATGATGTAGAATATGAATTGTTATGAAAGAAAAACGTCACCTACAACAACGAAAGTGGTCACCCGCTGGCCAGTTCTAAAACTTTGAGGTGAACTACGCAGATCTCATATTCCAGAATTGTGGTATTAAAGTGTTCGCCCATTGAATTATTCGGTACCCTTGAGTAGCTCTGAGTTTCGAAAAGGTTGGTTGCTGACCCCCTGTATTAGACAAAGCAGGATACGCAAGAAAAGATTCTAGACTAGAGGATGTGGAGGGTGGGAGGGGGGGGGGTGGGGGGTATTACACATGTTTATATATAATACAGCTGATACACGGTATCATCATTTGACGCAACTTGCTCGTCAGGTACAGTCTAGGCCGAGTTAAATTGGTTTGGTGCTGCCGAGAGTTGTTGTACGCGTGAGTTGTATCGAGACACAGCACAGGTAAGTGCACAGTTATTATTTTGTAAGAAACTAGTGTTTGAGAAAATAGTACTAGACTGGCAAAAAGTTTACGAAATTCTAGTGCTATTTGCAAGAGAAATTTAAAAAGACTGTAGATGGTGAGCTCAGGTGCCAATAGGTTTTTTAAATCATTGCCACTTATGATTTGGTTTATGTTGGTTTCTTCATGTGATCAGTGTTTATATCCATCCAGAAATGCTTGACTTAAAAGATAAGGCTATTTTTAGGTCCCGGCAATTAAAAAAACAAGTAAGAGACTTTAGTACTAAAGTGTCAAAATTGTCATGCAAGATTAAGAAACGGTTATAATTAGGCGCCAACCAAAGTGTCTTATTAGAAAACATGTGTAGTGTATGCTGAGAACTGTTGATGTACGTTTTGATGTAAATGCAAGCTTTTTCTAATCTTCACGCACACAACCAGCACTGAAAAGGTTGCAGGTAAAACCGAAGAAAAGTCAACAACCTGAGAATGTTTCTTTCTACTAACCTTTTAAGGCTAAAAGCAGGTTTTTTCAGCGTACAGTGCTAAACAAAAGTAGACTTCTAAAAACTCTGCGTGCATTTATGGAAAAAGCTCTTTGGAGATTACATTGCCTTTCTGTTCAGAGAGATGATAGTTAAAGTACAAAGTTGTCTATACATTGTAATTTCCAAAAAGTATGGAAACAAACCACGCATACTTTCAGTGCCTCCTCGCGAGTTACATGTTGTTTATGTTTATATGAATCAAGGGCTATTCCTCAATATAATAGCCACGATAAACATGTACATTTCTAGAGTTTTCTTAAAGAAAACTCTGATTAAATATACTTTCATCCTAATGTTGCAAGACATTCAAAATTGGGTTGCATCGTTCACTTGGTTGGGCAGCTCCCCATTGTCCCTAAAGCCTTATTCATGTGAACCTTGCAGGTGATAGTAAACTCCTTTTTGTAAATGAAAAATGTTTGAAGAACACGAGCTTCAAAATTGATTGGAAATTATTAACACAGTAAGAGCAAGTATGAAGTACGGTCGTAAAGTGAACTGCCGACATTTTTTGAGGGGGGGGGGGACGGGGGAAGTTAAGTTATCAGTATGTACCAAGTCGTAAATGTACCAAAACTTTTGGCAAGGATGATACAACTGTAATAACGTATATCTTTCATCGTCTGCTAATTTTATTAAAACCGAAAATTTGGGGTCCCGATGGAAGAACAACAGCTTTGTCCCATCATGACTTCGTTATGCCAATCGAAAGTCATTGCAATCACAGAAAATACATTCTTAAGGTCAGCCTCCTTGCCTTCTCTCAGCGGCACTGAATAGGCTATAGGCTGAAATGGAGTTTGCCGTACTGCTATGGTTGACATTGATCGTAATGGGTCATGATAGCCCGTGATTCGTCGAGTTTTCCATGATACCTCGTCACAGCTGGTGATTGGTCGCTATCTGCCGTAACTATTCTTGATTAATATTGAGGATATTCGCTGTCTTCTCTATTCTTGTTTTGTAGGTGGAAGGGGTTCACTAAACGAGATCAGAAATGAAGTTGCAAACATTCAATGATACAATTGTTGATACAATAGCAGATGGCATGAAAATAACAGATGTGATAAATGTGAAGATAAGATCTGCTGAATTAGAGGTCTGTTGTGTTCTCTATGCACCAAACTTGGGCAATGCATGGTCCGCGGGTCATATATCGTCATCGTCATGTGGCCTACACTTACCCACATGGACAAAGTTAAATTAATTTTGTGATTTCATCTTATACGGGAGGCGAAGTTGCTTTCATTCAAGTGCACAACATAAGCAGAACTGTTTTCCTACTTTTTCTCGGGTCCTCCACAAAAGGACTCAACCTCACAACCAGCCCGAGACTGTATTTTATTGATAACTGCTATAAGAGCACTATAATGTGCAGAGAAACTATGGAAGTTCTTGAAGCATTAGCCTTGTGAATTAAAGCCAAGGTTTGTTCTATTGACGTTTAGAATACATACATTTACTTTTGTGTACACTTTGATGTTGCTATATTTTATTCTGATTTCATTTGTTTTTAGGAAAATGATGATGCCTTTTTTATTGGAGACCTTGGAGATATTTGCAAGAAGATTCAGATATTCAAGCAGCATTTGCCAAATGTTGAACCATTCTATGGTTTGTAGAATACTAAATGGCTATATTCAAATTAACACTTTCAATACCCCCCCCCCCCGTTTCTGCTATAAGAAAAGGTCTCATTATAGTAGCTTTGCCGGATTGAGCTGCCTCGCTTCAGGGAAAGTTTGTAAGTAAGGTGTTACAAATTTTATGATCAATCGATTGTTCCATTCTTGCATGAACTTTTGACGAATTACGTGACTTTTATTACTAATCTTCCATACTTCGTGTACTGTTTGGTTGCCCTAAACTTCAAATGCACCCCATTCTGTTTGTAGATTTGCTATCT
Source organism: Mastigias papua (assembly GCA_964019165.1). NCBI lineage: Eukaryota > Metazoa > Cnidaria > Scyphozoa > Rhizostomeae > Mastigiidae > Mastigias > Mastigias papua. Next base: position 13,686,451 of record OZ025281.1, on the reverse strand, counting down.
CGTCTTTTCGGAAGGCCAGATATATCATATATATTATCCAAATCAACGGGATCATTCCAGGTTTTTGATCGATTTTGATTAATTTTACTCTATTTCATTGATATCTTCTTTCATGTATGTTTTGTATTTTATCTTATTCTCTTTGCATGTTTTCGATAATCAGCTGTGAAATGCAACAATGAGCCAGCCATTCTGGACCTGTTAGCCAAGCATGGCCTTGGCTTTGATTGTGCCAGTAAAGGCGAGATCCAGACCATACTCAATCTAGGAGTGCCACCAGAGCGGATCATTTTTGCCAACCCATGCAAACAGCCATCACATATTAAGCATGCTGCAGAAGGCAATGTGTCAATGATGACATTTGACAATGAACAAGAGCTGCACAAAATCAAGTCAATCTACCCAGATGCCGAGCTGGTTATCAGAATCATGGTTGACGATTCAAAATCATCTATTAGGGTAAGTAGCTGGCAGTAGAAATTCCATTTGAAAGAGTCAAGCAGTGTTTGAGTTTGTTTGTTGCGATCATCATTGGATCGACTTCATATCACATAAAATGTCAAGCCAGGCCACTTCATTGAAAATCAGACTCAGGAGCTCAAGCTGCAGTGCTGCTAAGTAACTATTGGGTACAAGAGTTGACTGAGTGTAGCCGACTCAATCACCTCTTTTAAACAATCGAAGCCCATCACCGCTCTCAAGGTCAGCTCAGGCCTCGAAAGGGGTGTAACCGGATAAGGTAGAAGAAGAAGAAGAAGATGATGATGATGATGATGATGATAATGATGATGATGATGATGATGATGATGATGATGATGATGATGATGATGATGATGATGATGATGATGATGATGATGATGATGATGATGATGATGATGATGATAGTGATTTTATTAACCTTTCTCTTGGAGTCGTTCTCCTCACGTATTAATTACAAACGATTCTTGAAACCAGTTGTACTTATTACAAATAAGAATATATGTAGTGTTGTTGTTGCCATTGCTTTTTTAAAACTAACTTATGCATGCTACCAGGCAAGTGAAATACTTTAGTACATTATTGTATATTAATGGGACATATTATATCATATATTATTTTATTATATTATTTTATATCTATTTATTTATCTATCAATGTTATTTTAGTGTATTTGTATTTTTAGAATATGTATAAAAGAATGTAGTTTAAAATTATAATGATGACATGATAAATATGATGATGACAAACGACTTATTACTTATTTTGTATGAGAAACAAACCATCATGTGATCCAGAGTTACTAAACCATTAACATTTTTGTTCTCTATTTTGTTATTTGTTATTGGTATAAACGTATAATATGTTATTCCTTTACAAATACAGCCAGATGCAAATTACCGTATTGCGAGATATGCATTTGTAAATGATGATATCAATATAAATAATGAATATAAATTCATGGAGTGAAGTTTTAAAAGATTATTATTTGCCTCGTTTGGAATAATACCAATTACCTCATCAACATACGATATAACTCATAAGAATACTAAGCGTGTCCTGAAGGTGGCGCGTTACAAACACACTGTCAAGGCGCTGGCATCGCTTTAAGCAGCTGAGCAGCATGATTCGCTGAGCAGCGCGATTACTGCGCAAGCCTGGTTTGTGTCGACAAAATATATGAGAGTTACAGTTCTTACGGTCTAGCAACAATTTCTTTGCCTACGCCTTCAGTAAATTTCGGATAGGAGTATCGGCAGCGGTGTCGTTCCCAATACACACTGAAAAACTGAAGTTCCAGCTTCTATCTTCCTTTTTAGATCATACTCTAAGCAATCTCAGCTGTTTGTAGTCCTCTGCTCAGAGTAGGCTGTCTAGAAATATCTTCCAATTTTACGGCTAGTCGCAGGAATCATCACCTGACTGTCCTCTTCGCTTGCATTCCGCGTCCCTTCCTGACATTGACGTCATAAAAATTACTGATTCCTAATGTTCAAAGTTACCCTCATTTTGTTTTCTAGTTAGGCGCCAAATTTGGTGTACCCCAAAGCAACGCACTGTCACTTTTGGAAGTTGCGATGCGTTTGGGTTTGAATGTCATTGGAGTGAGGTGAGTCTAAGTACGAGGTTCAGGTCTCCTTCTCCCTTAGTGTAACTATCCCCCTCAACGACATTAAGATATTATGAAGAGACAACAGGATTTGGGAGAAATGAAAAATTGAAAGTGCGGGAAAGTAACTGACCCGAGCGGGACTCGAACTAGCAACTTGTGTGCCTAGTACTCTACCACTGAGGTCGATAGTTCGAATCCCGCTCTGATCGGGAGGGATTTTCTCTCACTGTCAATTTCTCACATTAAGATCTAGTTGTCACATTAACCCCACAATTATTTATGAATCTTCTCTACTTGGTTCGTAATGGTTATTTCTTAATATTTCTACAAGCCCATTTCCATTTACATTCTGATCTCACAGTTTGCATTCGAATTCGTTGTACCCAGTCCACACCAGAAAGATTGCACTTCGCAAAACGTTTATATATGAACTGGGAACCTGGGAACTATGGATTCGCGTGATGCGGAATCCGAAATCCGAAGTTGACGGAAATGGGCCTTAGGCCAGACTGCCGTTGATTTCTAACTGCAGTTAACTGAGTTTAATTACAGTTCGATCTCATGTCTTTTCGTGTAAATCATGGCTTTCTGCTTTTTCCTTCTCAGTTTTCATGTTGGCAGCCAATGTTTCGATTCGTCTGCATTTTATTATGCTGTCAAATCAGCAAGAACCGTCTTCAATGAAGCCGTATGTATGCTTATTACCTATCCGTTTTTATCATCGTTTTTCATTTAGCATTGTTGTTAGGATGGATAAATGTAAATGCGAATCCAGATGCAGAACTAAACATTTTCATTTTTATCCACAAACGTTTGGTGAGGCCAACAGTATATCTGCACATTTAAAAACCTTAAAAAATGAGTGAAGGGGAACGTTCCTCCATTGAAAAATATAAATAGGACGGCTGGAAATACTCGTGCAATTGAAATAACGCATAGATTCGCATAGGTTTTCGCTACAATAAAACAATAGCAAGAAAAGATAGTTACCACTGGCGAGAGCAATAAATGCAATGGAGAAACAACGAAGATTAGCAGACAAATTGAAAACTTACAAATATTGTCCAAAATTTATCGCTCTTGCAGATGGAAATTGCAATCTATGTCCCATGTACTCGAAAAAAGACCGTAAACAACTTCAGCCTGCCCCCCTCCCCAAGGGACTACTATGCATGCTTCCACCCACTAACGCTGCTGACAACATACTCCCAAAAAACGACTTTATTGTTCTAGTATACATTCATGCAACAAAAATGTCCAGTACAAATGTCCCTTGCGACCGCAACAATAACAACCTATGGCTGTTTTTCCAGATATATGCGCCTTGAAACTAAGTAAAAATGATAGAAGCTAGTGCCATATTTAATTAAGTACTTTTGGGAGTGCCGGTTAGAGAGGACACTTATCCAGAGCCATCGATGTAGTGAGGTAGGGTAGCCAGTTCCTTTCTTCGTTGCCTTTACCTCGCAAGTGTTGCCACCGGGTACTCATTTGCTTCTGGGTGGACAGTGAGCGAGCATCCCAACTATGATCCGAGGATTCGTCTCGAGCCATCGATGTTCTGCTCAGCAGTCAAAAATATGCTGAAAAATAAATGTGTATTGCTGGGTAAAATAAAGTTGAATTTTGATGCTCAATCCTTCCAGATTCTCAAAGACAATGTAAACTCATTACAAAAGCTTCAGTTTTGAATATAGAGCACTTTATGCATTTCAACAGTAGATAGTTTTAATATCACTCTATAAAGGAAGATTATGGAAGTCGGATAACAACCTTTGCACCTTTATAGAATTGCTTTTTTAATAAAAACCTAATCCACCTGTTTCTCACAGAGGTAGGTTCTTATGTGAGAGGATTTACAGCATGAAGCAGTGTTTGTTTATGAACTTCAATTCCTCTTTCTCCTTTTACACTGCGCATAGATAATAATGTCAATAAGTGTAAAGGTCATTGGCTCCTTAAATGGGCTCCAACCACGTGGAAAAGTTAAGAAACAAGTGGGCTCCATTTCTGGGATGAGGTCTATAGTTGTGAGATTACAATTGACCAGAAGTAAACTTTGAGAGTCTGTCTGGTCTGTCTGGTACCATTGAAGTGCTGTTTCTACTTCCTTCTAGGAGTCACTTGGCTTCAATATGACGTTGCTTGACGTTGGAGGAGGATTCCCTGGTGATAATGCGGCCGCTATTTCATTTGAGGAGGTAAGAAATTGATTGTGTGCTCCTGTGAGTTTTGATCAATTTGATTAGGTCGCTGATCGAGTGATTGTAGCTGTTGATTATATTGTTGCTTAAATGTTTGATTGGAAAAACTACATGCAATTTCCTTTCCCCCATTGATTGATGGATTGATTGATAGAATGATTGATTAATTTATTTATTTATTTAATTATTTATTTATTTATTTATTGGTTGATTGATTGATTAGTCATATAAACAGAGCGTGATGTATGTTTTTATTCCAATTCTGCACTTACTTATAACTAACTAAGTGATTAATTGAATGTTTGTATTTTTTGTGATTCTTGATCAATGATTAGGATTCATCAACAACTGTGTGTTGTAAAAGTGTGCACTGATTGAACAAAATGAAGACTTTTGATTAAAGTCCGTTATTTATGTTTTGTTTCTTCTTCCAGACTGCTGATCAGCTGAACAGAGCATTTGCAAAGTATTTTCCGGCCACGTGTGGAGTGCGGATCATTGCCGAACCAGGACGGTTTTACATGTCATCAGCATTTACCCTTGTCTGTAACATAACCTCGGTGAGATGTATCTCCAGTGGTGAAAGCAAGGATAAGAACATTCAGAAAGAGGTTTGTTCGTGTCATATAAGATTTTGTCTCACATTGACGAGAGAGTTGGTGGCATTCCTTGTAACTGGACCATACTTTCAATTTTAAATATAGATATGTAGGGTGGGATCAGTGGGATGGGACAATCTTGGTCACTTATGTACAGTTTTGTATTTGAACTTTGTACTATGAAACTATGAAGATGCGCCCGGCATGAACCCACAATGTTATTTGCTTTAGCAAATGCTATTTTACGGTCATATTTGTACATATCTAAGTAGCATATGTTCTTCCTTGTATGCATAATTTTATTACACCTAGTTTTTACCCAATTCGTTACGATTAAATGGGGGCAATTTGGGTCAGTCACTTAGTTTAGGAATAGTTAGTGAAAATCAAGACGGACCCTAATTACCTTAACCCACCCTATGCAGAATTTTTACTGTCTTGTAAAAGTGTGTGTTCGAAAATTCCCCCACTAGCAACCAATTTATCTCTACACCACGGTGTGACATCACGATAATCCGCAGATGTTTATTAGTGTCTGATTTTAGCATCATCACTGTCTCTTCTGACGCTGAATAAACTAAGGGTTTTGAATTCGTAAGTATAGATTTATGAATGTAGCTTTTATTGCTACTATTAATAGCATTAAAAGCAAATTTCTTTTATTTCAGGGTTTCATGTATTATCTAAACGATGGGGTGTATGGATCGTTCCTTGATCATCATATTACGGGCAGAATGATGCTCCCTAAACCTCTTGAGGTGAGTATATTTTCTGTAATTCTCGTGACATTGGCTGGATGGTGGCTAAAAGTAGCAATATCATTTTCTTGTAGCAAGCGTAATATTCTTAAGCTTGCAGAAATCTCTCTAGTTTTTAGGAAGATGAAGGGTGACACCTTCACCTAAGAAAATTAACGACCCATACTTGATTTCTCTTTTCTCTCTAAGCTCTATGAAAGGTTGTTGTTTTATTTGTTAATAACAACCTGAGAATTACATATTTTTTCACACTTTCCAAGCCAACAATAGCATCCTTTGGCACAAATTTGATAGCGTTTAGGGTTAATATACTTTGGCATAGAACATTTGGTGTGACCAAAAGTAGCAATGCAGTCCCTGTTTTTGACAAAAACATAAACAATTCGACTAGTGCTAGCTGCAATTATAACATTTGAATATGATATTGCTGTAAACTAGTGTTATTTAGGTGGTATTTAATAGTTTGTACTTTTAGTAAAATCTCTACCTAATTTACCCAATTATAAATAAATTATCTTAGAATATTATATTATTTTATTTATTATAAAATAGATAGTATCTATTTAACTAAATAACGAAGAACTTTAACAGTTAATTTGCCAGACAGATGTATTAGTAATGGAAGTAAAAAGCTCTAAATTTGCTAGATGAGTTAGGAGTCATCCCACAGAGCTAATGAACTTCCGTTCTGTGAGCGAATCAACAAAATCTATAACAGACTATTGGTGTCCTCCAAGTAAATTTGCAAGAAGACAAGCTAAACATGACAGAAATCTATTTCTACTTTGTTTTTGTTCACTATAGCTATCATGCCGTAACCACTTCAATTTACATGGAAACCACTTAGTAAGTGCCTCCGGCAGCCTCAGCCATGTTACTTGAAGTGACAGAATGACTTTGAAAAGTTGAACAATTTCAACTCTTCTCTAACCTGACGACATGTAAGATAGATGAATAAGATTTGAACTAAAAATTGAAACGGTATAAAGCATACCAATACCGTTTTGGTAGACAATATTCTAGTATTTTACGTCGTTTTAGAAGTCACATGAAATTCGAATTAAGACTAGGTGACCCGCTCTGTTCCATATCGTAGCGTATTAGACCACTTCTCGTTTCTATTCTTTGAACTGGTTTTATTTCAACCATGTTAACTTTTCTACTAACCATGTTGCAAGCATTACAGAGACATAGAAGCTGTACGCACTGTGGGGGGGGGAGGGGTGGGCCAAGTGCCTCCAAATTTTGAAAATGTTGACAAAACTGCCCTCGAGATTTGAAAATCTGCCATTTATGTGAAGACAAATTTATGAGCTAGGCCCTTGTAAAATCAAAGAGTGCCCCTTTTTACCTGTTACAACTCTAGTATGGGTCTCTTACATTTGTTATTAACCTTTCTGTGTTTTCGCTATCCACTGTTTTCAAAAGGCATGTAAGTGTAAAAGCACAATTGTGTTGCAATGGCTGTTAAAATGTAGGGCCTGATGCAGCTACCTTTCAGCACTTGTTTCTTTACAGCTAAAAATAATGCAAAGAAAAACTACACTAAAATTGATACAAGATTTTGTGGCAACCGCAGCCAGAAAAGACATACTCACCAAGTCCCCACTGCAGATGCCACTTGCGATTTTCATTTCTAATAACACCAATATAGCCTGAGTGGAATCCATGTAAGCTCCACATGGGATGTTATGAAGAGGATTTTGAATCTAGCGTTTCCACAATACGCTAACAATGAAATACTGACAGTATAAGCCAATGGTATCTGGCATATTACGGGCGAGTGGCCAAGTGGTTAGAGCGCTTGACTGCCGTGCGAAACATCAATGGTTCGAGCCGAACCCTCGGATCATAGTTGGGATGCTCGCTCACTGTTCACCCAGCAGCAAATGGGTACCTGGTGGCAACACTGGGGAAGTTAAAGGCGGCGAGGAAAGGAACTGGCCACCCTACCTCACTATGCCGGCGGCTCAGGATAAGTGTCTCTCTAACGGGCACTCCCCAACGTAGGGAATCGTACACGGGACTCACCTTTACCTTTATCTGGCATATTTTACATGGACCCCACTTTGGATGAAAACAGAACTTCAACTCTTATGCTCCTCCACCTTCCAACGGCTTCCTACGTTCCAGGATTATCATTTGACTACCATTTCTATTTTAGTCGTCTACGGGTAGTAAACTGTATCCATCGACTGTATGGGGTCCGACTTGCACTTCATATGATTGCCTATCTAGGCAATTGATGCTTCCAGAGGTATGGCTTTGGTTTCAATACTTTGCAGCTGGGTCATTCCATGTCAATTCAACAACTTTATTGATGACAAGTTCTCCTGTGACCTCATCAGATTTTACTGAAATTGATGCATATTGAAGACAGTCAAGAGTTGAGCTTATGTTACAATTTTAGGTCATTATCTAAATCTATCCAAAAATTATGGCTACTCAACTTGGACTTAGTCATTTTTCCTGACTGAAGTGCCAGTTTTGAGGGAATTAGTGAGGTAGAACTGACATTGAAGAAGTCTAGTTAGTTAAATCCTCACTTATACCCATTAATTGGCATTTAATGACAAAAATTTGTATCAATTTACAAATAAATGTCAGCTTTATGCATCATCTTACATAAAGATATCAGAAATTGACTTTTAAAGTTGATAAATGTCGTTACGGTCCAATTCTGTCCTGAATTTAAACTGCCCTTTAAAAAACATGGGGTAATTTAGAATTTGCCATTTCCAATTATTTCACTTCTCTTCCTCTTAATCCTACAGTATTTAGAAAATGTACTGCAGAAGTGATTAGGGGGAAGTTATTTCAACTTGAAATTTGCAACATTTTGAAATCGGAGAAAAGTCCAACAATCTTTGAGTAGCCATAGTTTTTGAATGGATTGAGATATGACCTGAAATTTTCCACATGTGCTCAACTCTTGAGTGCCTTCAATATTCACAAAGTTCAAACAGGTCTGAAGGGGTCACCCGGATACCATGTGTTGAATTGGCACGGAATGACCCAGCTGCATTCTTCACACATATGCAACACTATCTCAGTTTCAAATTGAAAACTAAGTAAAGATAAGCTGTGGCATGTCTTTCATGCGGCATTAAAGCAGAATCTTGTCTACTTCTCAGAATTTTAGAAGGAATCAGTAAACCTCTTTCTTTTTTTCACTTCGTTGAGGACGTTTCAGAGGATTTCGTAGCTAAGACCAGCTTGGTTGTTCTACCGCATTGAAAATTCCTCTCATCTTCACCTCAGATGGAAGCTGGAGACTGGATCTATTTTGACAACATGGGTGCCTATACATTGGCACTCGCATCGACCTTCAATGGATTCATGAAGCCTCGTATCCATTATGTAGTTGCAGAATTCCATGCTCTGGCCCTCAATCAGATATATCAATCAGTCATTGAATTTCAAGATGCTGCACAGAAGAGTGAATTCAGTGAAAACAACAACGTACCTTTTGAACAACACAGCAAAGAACGCCAATTGTATGAAGATAGTGCGCAGCATCAAGGCATTTGTCTTTCATAATCTGGTGCCCATCGTCTAGCATATCTGACAATAACACATGCAGCAGTTTCTTGTTGATCATGTATTTTATCCAAAGCATACATCAATTATATCATATATATCATATAGTCTCATTTGTTTACTTGCCATTTATCAACATTTCTCTCTTGTAGTTAACTTGTCATTGACGGATGTAAGTCCTTATTCTAGATAGTTTAAAGTGAATGCTTCATATATAATCTTGGTACGCAAAGATTGCTGTTTTAAGCATTTGTATTTTCCTGGATCATGAAGCCGCGCCAATTTTTCAGAAGTGTCCCTCTCTGGTCACCATGTCTGATACTCAAACGTCTGTCTATGGCCGAATGTCTTTTGGAGTTACGTGCAAGAAAAGTGTCGTAGAATTATATGTTTTAGAAGATTAATTTCCAATTTCCTTTTGGGGGTATACTTTGCTCCATGTTACCCAGTGGCGGATACAGAAATTCGCAACATTCCCTGATGCGAACGTCAATGTCAGATTTACAGAAGAGATTTTTTCATGCGAACAGTTGAGAATTGATAAGAAAATCAACAGTATAGGTACAGTGTATTGCAACGAAGGTCCACTTATGGCTCTCCATTAATGATAATTAAGGACGTTGTGTTTTGTGAATGTTGAGGTAAAGGAGGCGTGGGCTGGCGCACTGGCACCGATGCTCCAAGGAATAGGTCCCACGAACACCACGTACACTGGCAATTCACGTGAATGAGATCGAGCGCGAGCCTTGTATTGTGTATGGAGAAATGGGCCAAGATTGGCAACTTCTTGGAGTTTACCAGGAGGCAGGTATTGCATGACCAACTGAGGGCCTAAGTGAAATAGTGCTATTGGTAGCAATAGGTTAAGATTCTTGTTGATTCTGCAAGATGTTTAATAATTAATCATATTTTATTTATAGAACATGTGATATTAGTTGGTGGAAGTGTTATGCCATTTGTGTCGCTCAGTCGGTCAGTTTAACCGTATTGATCATAGGTCTCATGTTTGCATAATCACTTTTACACCTACAGTCTGGTATGTTTCGTTTGTCTGGCTTTAGTTGAAGTGGTTAATCAGCTTGCAATTGTGCAAGTTTGAACATCACAGGTGTAACACTGGCCTATCAAGAACGTGCAATGGGACGTTTGACTGGGGACTACACCAAATTCCCATTCTGTCTAGCATCAATGATGGAACAAGTAGTCTCCCAAAAATTATGTTCTTTAAGAGAAATTGCTCTTAGTGCAGTGCAAGTGATCTATTTGATAAAAACTAGAAAATTATCCCATTTTATGACAAATGAAGCATGGGAAATTTTACATTGGAAGATTATTGCCTACTTCTTCAGCATTTGTCGTCTTAGGATTATCCGTCACACCTCTTCTTCCCTGATACACAACAGTGGTCCCATCTATTTATGTATTGTAGCCATTCTGCAATACTGCAAATATTACTACTCACTTGCTTTGTCTACTTGAGGACTGCCTTCCATAAAACTGACTTCTTTAAAAACCAAATCATATATAAACCTGAATTGAATGCTTCTGAAACTAGACTTTCTTATCAATGCATAAAATTACAACAAATAAGTGGAAGTGGAATTTCTAAAACCGTTAGAATGCTTGAATACTGCAGTAAATTTGTTGCCTAAACATTGACAGATATGTTTCAGTTCCAGTTCCGATTCCAGTTCCAGTTCCAGTTCCAGTTCCAGTTTCATAAAATTTTGAAATTTCACTACATACGACGCACTTAAACTGAAAAACACAGACTAATTAACTATTAAAGGACAAAAATTACTGCTACTTAATTACTACATCATAAACACAAAAGAACTGTATGTATGGGAATGTCTTAGGGAGGGGCTCTCAGTAGCTAGGCTAATCGAGGCGAATCTACCTATCTAGTATCAGAGGGAGACTGAATGAGGACCTTTGTGCGATCAATAACTGTTTTCAAAGAGAAAGCTTTAAGTTTACAATGAAAACTACAAGGAGATGGTGAACTTCTTATCTCCAATGGGATGCTATTTCAGCATGTTTAGTCAAATGAGCAAAATTATATTTAGGCTTGGATAATAATAGGCTGTTGAGTTTATCTGAAGCTCAGACAGCCCAAAGCATTGTTGCAAAGTCTCCCATATTCCACTGGAGACCCCGGCATTTCAGTGTTATCTCCAGCCGACCTCCAGCAAATTGCTGCAATGGCAAAAAGTTATATAATCTCCAGCATTCATTTCATTTTGAAAAGATACCCAAAAATTGTCTATCTGATAATATGCTGAAACTTGGTAGGTCACACTTCATTCATCATCAGTCCCTTATTGTAGACTAATATAATGGCTGTTTATTGATGGTTTCCATAATATCTGCCAGTAAGTGACAGCATCATACACTAGCAATGCTAGTTTATCTAAGAAATGGGAAAGTATTTGGAAAGGTTAAAGTAAGTAAGATATATAGACAAAATTTTATGGGAGCAAATTTTTAATGGGGTGAGGTTTAGGGAGTGGCCCTATTTGGCATGGTCTTTTCTAATGGTACAGGATTTTTGAGTGTCAGAATGCATGTCAGAATGTATTCTAGATTTGCTCCTGATATAATCAAATGGCTCAAGTGAAAATCCATTTGCAATAAGCATTGATTTTCTACGTACACAGCACTATCATCTTTCTGCCCAGGAACAGTGCAATGATCATTTTTTTTACATATTAGAATTCATTAACTGCTCAATTGGCAAACCTCTTGTGTCCTGAAATTAAGTATGATATGTCATATGTTGCAAGCATATGTTTGTAACAAAATCTGTTATTGACTGACTTCATTTTTAGGCCCATGGCAAATGCTTTTATAGCTTCATTGAGCAGAAATGCAGATTCAGGGAAAGGATCAAAAGAGGAAGGCTCTTGAACAACAATGCCTGAACAAAAATGCATAACCAGTGATAAAACCAGAAGACTGCCTGCTTTCTCGCAGTTTTTCTCAGTAACAGTTTGTGTAAGACTTCATCTTGTGTGCAGACAAGTTTCCTCTCATTCAGAGAGCAGAAGAGACAAGTATTTGTGGATAGAAGTGACAGTAAATCTGACCTGTATCAAAAGACTTGCTTAAAGATCCGCGTGAAATTTCCGACGTAGTGACAGTACCTCTTCTTGTAAAATTGCTTTGTTGTCCGTTGGATGCTGTTTGGGTGAGTACCCATATTTTATTTCATATGAAACTAGTTTGTAAGAGGCTAGTGCACACTTTTCATAAGAATAAAGTCTATAAGAATTTTAAGGCTAAAAACCCCCGTAATTTAAGAATAATTTAAGAGTAATGCAAGGATCAAGCTTCATCAAGACTTAGATTTTTTTGCCTATTTGAGTTTTCGTTAGAAAAAAACTAGAGTGAGCTTCACTTATCCTGTCTGAAACTGGTTACACTATGGTTCGACTCGGGAACTCTTCAGGTAATGTCAGCTACGCAGTTTTTAGTATAATAATATAGTCTATGCGAGTATTTTTGCTCAAAATCGCTAAAATTTAAGAATATTCTATGGTTCAGAATCAGAAAATTGTAGGAATATTGAGGCTCGGCGAAAAACTGCTTATTCTTATAAATGTGTATTAGAATGGCCAAAAATTAAGAAACTTTGGAGCTATACTAAAGATAAATTAAAAACCAAGCCATAAACTGTAGATGGTGACCTCTTTTGCCAATAGGTTTTGTAAAACATTGCAGCTTATGATTTTGCTTTACGTGGGCTTTTTCATGATGATCAGTGTTTATATTCAAGCAGACAAGCCTGTAAAGAATCGGAAATTCTCTTCTAGTTGCCTCGTAAGTAGGACGAATAAGAGACAGTTTTCTGATCACTATGTGCTCTTGTGAATCATTACAAGCCTATACCGTCACGAAAGGCTTGTTCATTGTAGTCTCTAACCTCGACTTACAATGAAGGGTATTTGAATCTGTGATTGCTTCTCATTGTTTTTGAACAATAGCGACTGTGAAAATTTAAGCTATTCTCAATAGGGCCTTAACAGGCATGCTTTTGCGAGACCCATGGACCCATGGATATAATTGAATAGATGTTGAGTTGCTTATGTTTTATAATAGAATGTTTAGGGATCAATGGACAGAGAAAAGTTGGTAAGGCCAACTGAGATCATGAGGCAGATTGAACTACTTGATAGTACGATATCCCGTAGTGGAAATATTCCACCTGATATCCTACTACGAAGGAGCTAACTTGTCCCTACCTAACTGACTTGATTGATTTTACGATCTATGATTGCAAGTTTCCAGACGAAGTGAAGACAGCTGAGCATAGTCCTATTTACAAAATGATGACGCAAATTTTAAGGTAAATTATAGACCTCTAAGCGTCTTACCTGCATTGCCTTAAGAACATGAAAGAGTTCTAATAGATCACGCTAGCCCATATTTCTATGAGATACTTCCAAACATTCTACGTGGTTTTAGAACTAGGTATGGTACACAATATGTTTTCGTAAGACTGCTGGAAAAATTGAGGAGATGTCTTGATGCATCCGGTGTGGTAAGGACAATACGACTGTCTACTTCATTACCTCCATATAGCAAAACTAGCAGCATATGGATTGGAAATAAATATCCTTTGCTTATTGCACAGCTATCTAAATAACCGTTCTCAAAGGGTAGAAATTAGTTTGCATGGAAGTACCGCAAGCAAAACTGACAAAAAATTGGGGTCCCACAAGGATTGGTGCTAGGTCCCCTGCTTTTTAATATTTTCATTAATGACGTCTGTCTAATCAGCCTAGATTCGGAGATATGCAGTTTTGCAGATGATAACACCCTATATTCATGCGGACACGATCTACAAGAAATGGTGACCAACTTGGAGAACGACATCTGTAACTTACTTGGATGGTTTAGGAACAATGGTATGGTTGCCAACCCCAAAAAAGTCCAGTTAGTGTTGCTTGGTATGAAAACGAATAACCGACTACGTCTTAACATTGAGGGGGAAAATTACCTGCAAAAGATCATGTTGAACTTCCCGGGATTGAAATAGACAGCATATTAACGTTCAGTAAATATGTTGAAGTGTTAAGCTATAAAGTAAAGAAAAGTATCACTGCTTTTTCGAGGCAAAATAATTTCGTTTCTACGCAGCAGGCACAAGCTATTAATAATTTGGCATGGATGCTTTGCAATAAAGGTGCGAACCAAAAAAATTGACAACACTCATAAACGTGCTCTCCAGATCCTGTATAAAGATTCTGAATCATCATTTGATGCATTGCTCACCCGAAATGGAAGCAATAGCATACATGTTAACAACTTACAGAGACTCATGACAGAAATCTTCAAATCCATGAACGGATTGAATCCCCCAATTTTATGGGAGTTTCATGAAAGGAAACATGTTACTTATAATCTAAGGATATAAAACCTAAGCAAGCTTCCACAATCGAGAAAATGAGCATTAGTCTTGATTCAATATCTTCTGGGTGTAGTTTCCTGTGGAACACCCTTGATGACAATATAAAACAAGCTTGCAAACATTTTTCAAGGTCATTACTTGTATATCATGAAAAGACAGGAACAAGGACAGGAACGCTGGGGAATACCATAACACCTTTGACCCTTGATCCTTGACCCACAGACCCTTCATTCATAGCAGTTGGAGGCGGCACCGTATTGCGTTCCATTTTCCAGATATTGTTTAAACGTGTCTCCTGAGAGCCCTTGAATACCGTATTTCCCTAATTTTGCTAACAATTTCGTCTGGCCAACGGTAGCAAAAGCTTTTTTATAGATCGAGAAATATTGCTAAATTGAATTGCTTGTTGTCAATGTTCTCATACCAGTAGACCGTGCTATCAATTAGTGATGTTATTGTTGAGCAATGTATTTTAAAAGCTGATTGGCTCATTGCCAGGAACTTGTTTGCCTTGAGGATTTACGAACTTCATTATGCACAATTCTTTGCAGAATTCTCGAGAAGAGAGGGATTAACAAGATAGGTTAATAGTTTTTGGCATCGCTGTTAGAACCAAACTTGAAAATAGGGTGAACCTCCCAAGTTTCCAAACATCAGGGAAGATACTTACGTAAAGAAGAGTTAAAAACCATTGTCAACGGTATACATATGAGGCCCGCGACATCCCAACCTGAAAAACTTCCTGTAAAGTATAGGAATTTTGGGGAGCTATTTATTAAGGAGAATTAGCTGAGCAGTGACGTGTCGTTTGTTGCTTTGACGCTGCGACACGTGTATACAGGAGATAAACTCAAGTAGTTCTATTTAGTTATTTCGAAGGCATTTTCAATTTGAAAAGAAGAATCGGATGTATCTAACAGAATAATAGGTTTGCAATTGTAGAAGCTTGCTATATAAGATCCTCTTGCTGTGGGGGATAGCATGTTACCACTTGAAAGAATAATCATCGATTAGTGCTTGAAATCGTGAAGCTAATCTTGTTACAGCGGCAAGAAAGGAGTTTGAATACATTTCAAAACTATTTACTCCACATGAGTCTTCATACTCTTTCGACACACTAATATAATTTAATTATGTAACGGCTTTTTAAAAACAAGAGCGTTACACAGTTAAATTATATTAGTGTGTCGAAAGAGTGTGAAGAATCATATGGAGTAAATAGCTTTTAAGTGTTTGAAATGAATGCAGAAAAACATGTAAATCTCAACTAAACATTTAGGAGTGATAACAGTTCTTTGGATAGTGCCATAAGGAAGCAAGATACCTACATGCGTAAAGCAATAAGTGCATATGAAAGACTCGCTGTTACATTTCCACCAGCCGGCCCTCTTTTTCACCAGTCTAAACTTCTGCAGCTTCGTCCTCCATTTTCTCTCTTTCAGATACTTGGCTGAAGCACGTGCTCTGTGAAAGGATTCTGATTGGTGGAAGCATTCTAGTCTGGCCTTTATTCCCCCGCACGCTGCAAGATTTTTGTCTTTTATCGTCAGCGACAAAGACAAATAACAAACAAGTTTGATATCAAAGATCGTCGTTGGCGACAAAAATCTTCGTCGATAGCGACACAAATCTGCTCTGTGTGCTAGGCTTTATTCTGAGCAATTTTAGGAAAAAGAAGATGAAACAAACTGCAGGTGTCCTGTATCTAATTTTGGAAGACAGTAAGATAAACAAGATTGGAAGAGCATGGCCACCAAATTTTTGATAGCTCTGTCAGGTCTATTTTCTCCCAACCTAATTGACCAATCATCATGCATGAGTCTGACCCCACATGCTAAGACTAGACCCATTTTATATGATGATTGGTCAATTAGGTTGGGAGAAAATAGACTTTATCGGTGTTCGCAAACATTTGGCGGCTATGCTGATTGTAAGCTATTCTACTGTGCTTTTGCACATTGTAGTTTTAAAATAAACAAAGCAGATGGAGTTCAACAAACATTATTAGTAGGGAACTTCATGATATTTTTAAATTTCCATAAATAATGCATAGTCATTTGTAAAGTTTGAAGGAGATTTCAAGACAAAGGTCTTTATCTTGAGGAATGTCGTTTTGAGCTGAAGTAAGATCGATGAATAAGAGTTGAACTAGCAATTGTACTGTCATAAAAACCCACTCCTGTTTTGGTGAACAACTTACATGAAAGTCCAATGAAAACTAGGTGTCCGCTGTTGCTGACTGAACACTCTAAATCGAAGGTTATAAGGTCACTTCTGATCTCCTTTCTTTGAAGCGGTTTTATTGCAACCATCACAGGGACGTAGAAACTGTAGACACTGCGGGGGAGGCAAGTTCTTCTAAATTTTAAAAATGTTGAAAAGTTGCCTTCAGAATGTGAGAATCTGCTATTTATGTGGAGAAATGTGGATGGGCAAGGCCCTTGCAATTTCAAGGAATGCTCTCGTTCATTTATTACAACGCTAGTGAAGTTTTCTTAAGTTTGATATTATCTTTCCCGAGCCTTTCCTACTCTTCGCTATTTTCTATAAGCATATTAGTAAAGCCCACAATATCATTGCGATTGGGTGTGTAGTGATTGGATGTGGCTGCAAAACTAAAGGGTGTGACAGAAGAACCCTTGAATTCTGGAGCCCCTCAATATTCTACGTGCTTCAGAGGTGGTACCAGGGGTAGGCTGTCACGAGTAAGATTAATGGCTTAAAACGACTAACTATGAAGTAACCAACCAACACCACTAAATTCCACAAAACAACATAGTCTCTAACCGCAAAACAATCGCTACTTCT
Organism: Mastigias papua; assembly: GCA_964019165.1. NCBI lineage: Eukaryota > Metazoa > Cnidaria > Scyphozoa > Rhizostomeae > Mastigiidae > Mastigias > Mastigias papua. The sequence continues at coordinate 13,669,040 of OZ025281.1, read as the reverse complement.
TCCAAGAGAAAAATAATCCACGATTAATTAGTTCAATGGAGCGTAAAAAACAACAATTTTTCTGGTCCTCTTGGGCCTCTACTCAACTTTAAACAATAGCGTTCGTTAATAGCATTCATCACATCTAAGTATAATAAACTATATAAATTAATACAATACAAAACGAAGCACCAAGTAAATAACGAGGACAACGACGATACAAGGCTGAACATAAATGTGTGACAACGGCTAACAAACATTTGTCCCCCGTCGGAGCGTGCTAGCCCCCTATAGGACCGTGAAGAACCCTTTTCTGGGAGCTAATTTATCAGTTCTAGTACCCTGCTAACTATATGTTAGTCCCCCTCCGTCAAAAGAGTCAGCTCCATCGTCGAAAGCATTCTTTCGTCACCCCTTTCCAACTTGTTTTGAACTATCACTCAGCTATCACTTACATTTCAGTCGTCTACGAGTAGCAAACATTTCATTCCGTTATCCATTCGATTTCAGATGTCTACGAACAGCAAATTATATCCATCAAGTCTATGGGGACAAACTTGCGACTCATATGATTGCCTGTCTAAGCAATTAAGGCTACCAGAGGTATGGCCTTGGTTTATATGCCTTTTTACTATGGTCGTTACTCATATATACTACCCTATCGCAGTTTTAGAATGCAGCTGAGGTAAGGTCACTTTTGGCTTGTCTTTCATGTGATCATAGGCAACAAATTTCTTTACCTCGTTGGTATTGCTGGTGAAATCAGTCCAAGCCCCCCTTTTATGTTCATTCACCTTAATGATGTTTCATGGATGTTTATGCCTAAAAATAAGCTTTTCTTGCTCTACCTCTTCCTTTTCATCTCAGATGGAGGCTGGAGACTGGGTCTATTTTGACAACATGGGTGCCTATACATTGGCAGCTGCATCAGCCTTCAATGGATTCACGAAGCCTCGTATCCATTATGTAACTGCGGAATTCCATGCTCCTACCCTCCATCAGATATATCGACCAATCATTGAAATTCAAGATGCTGCACAAGAAAGTGACTACATTGAAAACAATAATGTGCCGTTTGGAGAACGAAGACCGCCACCTGCCTACAGATAGTGCACAGCACCAAGGCGTTTATCTCTAGTATTCTGGTGCCCATCGTCTAAAACATTTGGCAATGACACATGGAATAGCTTTTTGTTGATAACTTATATTTTCCAAAGGACACATAAAATGTGCTACATTTATAGTTTTTCATTTATCAATTCAATCTTTCTCTGAAGTTGGTTATTGGCTTATTTAAAACCTCAATCTAGATGTTTTAAAGTGCAAAATGCTTTTGTCATATTTTATCCTTCATAAATATCCTGAGCATGTAAAGATTTGGATTTTAATGATTTTTGTTTTCCTTTGTATAAACTTGCACCAAGTTGTCGTTAATTGGTGTGGCCCTCTCTGGTTACCAAGTCTCATATTGAAGAGCCGTCTATAGCTGCATATTATCTGGAGTTACTTGCGAGAAATGCACAGTAAATCTCTATATCTTAAAAGATTTCTTTCCACTAAGCTTTGAATATTGTACTTTACTCTATAGAATCACTTTGCTCGAATAACAATGCATTAACAACGAGCATTGATTTGCAACATGCACAGTACTATGGTATTGTTGGATATAGTGCAATGGCTATTTATCTTACTGTTGCTGCAACTTACTCTAGAATACCTTAGCTTCTAGATAACCTAGTTTGTGGTGTCTTGCGAGGACTCTCCTAAAAGTGACTCTATCTCATCTATGTTTCTATCAAGCTCTGTATTTTTAACTGATTTCCTCTTTAGGCTCTTTGTAAATGCCTGTACAACTTCAAGGAGAAGAAATATGACTGGATACAAAGGGAGAATGAACGGGCAAAGAAAACAAAAGAACGCGAACGAAAGACAATATATATTCCAGAACAATGTTTGCCGTCTCACACTTTTTCAAAATAGCAGTTTTGATAAGACTTCATCTTGTGTGCAGACAAGTCTCTTCTCAGCCAGAGAGCAGCTGAGACAAGTATTTGTGGACTGAAGTGAGAGAAAACCACCTGTATCTAAAGATTTAGTATGAGATCTGCGTGAAAGTTCAGAGATTGTGAAAGCTTCATTACCCGCAAGGCCGTATTGATGTCCAATTGAGTTGCGGTGCAGCTTGGTTTTTGCAAGAGTCTGTGTGGGTGAGTTGTATATGTTGAAAATTATTGATATACTTTTTGAAATGAATTTGAACCATTTCTAATCGTCATGCACAAAGCGGACGCTGAAATTGTGACGATCAAAGCCGACAAAAGATACTTTACCTCAAATTCCATAGTGTTAAGAGACAAATGTATCCGTATGTTAGCTTTTTAACTAGAAGAATCTTTTACCCTAATTGTTTAGGATATTCAAAATGGGCTGACATCTTTTAATGTGGTGGGCAATACCCCCCCCCCCAAGCTTCATTCTTGCTTGCCTCGTAGGAGATGATAACAAGAGCCGCTAAAATTTTTAAACTAAGAGTCTTTGGAACTACTGCAGCGTGTTATTACGTAATAACGTTTAAAAGATGAACTGTGAAACGGACTTTTAAAAGATTCACCAGGAGTCAACCCCATGCTGTTATACAAACAATCCTGATAAGATGGTTACCACTTTTCGTGAGATCTTTGAGTCAGTTTTGGGTGTCCATGTACCCCTGAGAAATACGCATGTAGACAAGGCTCGTTGCCCCTGAGTAGCGCCAGACGTAAACATACTAATGAAATGGATAAATTAAGATGTAAGAAGTTAACAAAAGCATCTGCTGAAAAGTGAAGGAGATATAAGTACGACACAACATTCGAGGCAGAATGTATGTACACTTTCATGGGCTCATGGTTGAATTTGAAGTAAATCCTAAAGGAATGGGGAAGGTTATTAATGGGTACAATACATGGCAGGATATTAATAATAAATAATATAATAATAATATATTAATAATATTTATTAGAGACTATTCCAAGCTAGGTTATTTTGGGGGGAAGGGTGGGAAGGGGTGGACAAGTGCACAAGAGGACGATACAGCTAAATACTTTATCACTTGCATACTAGTACACCACTGAGTCAATGTTTGATAGTGATTCCGTCAAGCATGTCAAAATTCAATGTAACAATGTAACATTTGTATTAATTGATCGAGCGTGTCGTACACTCTATAAGGCGGCTATTTGAATGGGAAAACCCGGACCAAGACAATTTCTCCAATACACGTATTACACTTGCAGCAGACGTCGCTAACCATTTGTAACAAAAATTGCATTGATTGACGAGATATCATTTGCGATATTACTAACAATCACTAATCAATATTCATTCAATAGCAATCACTAATCAATGTCCAATTTATTCACTAAAGGGCGTAATCAGAACACTTCTTACGGACTACGCCCAATATGCCGTATGCTAGATGTACAGTGAGAAGTCTTCCTGATAAGTTGACACGGTGCTTGCTTTTCATTGCATTAGCGTGTTTTCCCAATTGTGTTGAATTCAGCGAGAGCTCCACAAATGTTTAAGGTAGGCCCATGCTAATGTGCAATTAGATATACGGTAAATTCTCTCATAAGTTCCTCTGGAAGATTATCTGTTTTTGATATTCTTGGTGATGGGAGCCTTATTTAAAAGGGCTTGTTGACAATTACAAGGTCTAGCAAGGGGGCCTATTTATCCCGTAGATTTTCAATGAATATTATATTCCTGCTATTTATCCATTCTTCTTATTACTTCTATCACCGCCGCTAATGGCTATCATGTCCTTTTTGAATGATCCATGCTCAAGTCCTAGTTCTAGCAACTCCTTATTTTGACCCTGTTATGCAACATTGTAATGCTGAAGGCTACTAAATACTAACTGCACAGTTTGTACTATATGGACAATATAAGTGTTACGTATTAAGACAAGATGCTATAGATATTGTGAGCTCCAATGCACACCCCTCTGTGAAACATTGTTTCATCGATTGGACGCAATTCTTCTTTCCCGAAGAGATGCTTTTTGTTTGGAAAGCCAGCGTCAAAACCGCTAATTGAAGGATTCATTGTTGAGCTTCTGCTTGGCTTAGGCTAGCCTCGGATGAGCGAACTCACACCGATATGTGTTTCAGATTGGTTTGACATTCAGCTCTCTGCTAATTTGCCTCCCATCACGTGAATGTTTTCAGACCTGTGTGAGTTCACCGCATTTATCCTGCGCATGCTCGTTTCATACTATCTATTCTACAATTCAATGTAGGCAATACAATTCAATACAATTCAATTCAATTCAATTCAATGTATTTTGAGAAGTCATTTCGCTTGGAATTGAAGGATATTTCTGCTCACATGAAGATTTCAGGTTTATCTGAGTTTCAGTTCGCCTGCCCGAGAGCTTCGACCACAGTCCAATGTGAGTTTCAAGTCGACCTAAAGCTCAGACCAGCCTGAGATTGTTCATTTGAGAGTATCCCTGGCTCTTGCAAACGCAATACAGTACCCTGGGCGTTTCCATTAACAGGGATGGCAGCTGCAATTGCATAAGCAGTATAGGGCTCAAATTTTGATTGGCTGTTGGCGCGAGATTGGATTTGGGATTGGGTGTTCTGATTGGTCCATATGACACAAGGTTTCTCAATTGGGGATCGCGCTAACAGCCAATCAAGATTTGAGCCCTATGCTTGCAGAAGCTTGTTCTAAGCCCAAATATTACGTTGCAGAATGACAGAAATTTGCTTTTACATAGGTGAATATAATGGAGTTAGTACCAGGCTGCCAACTTTGGAAATAGTATATTTGATTTACTCCTTCAATACGACCGTCTCGGACTTCTGGTTCGATAATTGCATTTATACAAATTATTAAAGTGAATATAAGGATAACTGAAAGCCTATGAGAAGTTGATTGAATAAGCTTATTTAGAATTATTCCACACCTCTCTTGTCAAAAGCAATTCTCAATACGTATATTCTGCTCAGAAGCTCTTTTATAAAGATTTCTTTGCCATTCCTGGCCTCATACTTGGACAAGATGGCAACCGGTGCTGTCGAATCGCTCTCTCCAAGTTTTGATTTAAATTGTGGTATCATGTCAGATTCTGGTATCTTGCTTTGCAGCAATGATATTGAGAACTTAATAGTTAATGAAATAGAGAGAATTAAAGGAAGCAGACAGCGAGCAGACACGATTTCTGTCTGTAAGGCATTGTCAAAAAAACATGGCCTATCCGAAGGCGTGGCTGTTATTGCAATAGATTTCATGATGAAACACGACAAGTTGAAAAAGACATTTTATGCAGGACGCGAATCTTTACAAAGGAGTTTTCCAAATGCAACCACTTTCACTACTGACCCTCGGGCTGACCCTCGGGAACGGCTGAGTAACAAAGATTTTCAAACCTATGATGACCCCAGAAGACCTCGATAAACAAAGATTTGCTATCGTTGGAGACTCGATGCTTCGAGGGATAAGGAGACGGGATATAAACAGAGAAGTGAAACGAAAGAACACGTATGTCAAGACGTGCCCTGGTGCTACGGCTGAACATATGAAATGGCATGTTATACCATCACTAGACATGGACCCTGATGAAATAATTTTTATGTGTGGAACAAATAATCTCCGAAATGTTCACCCAAACCAAGTTACAAAAGAGATCATTGAGTTGGCAGTCAACACGAAAAATAAAGTACCAAAAGTTGCTGTATCGAGCATTGTACGGAGAGCAGACAGCTCGGATCTGGATGTGAAGAGAATAAATGTAAACAGAATCTTGCAACAGGAATTACCAAAACATGGCATCGATTTCATTAACAATGACAATATCCAAAATCGACACTTAAATCGTTGGGGACTCCATTTAATTTTTATCGGTAAAAACCTCCTCACAGGTAACTTTATCAATTTTTTATCAAATGCCTGACTAACTAGTTTAGAAGCTTTTATAGAAGATCATAGTAGTGCTACTGGACAAACCCTCAAAAGCAAGCCCTCACCCTCTGTAAATAGTCAAACAGGGTCTGATTCTTTCAATCCAACTTCAAGCAGAGATTCATCAGCAGAAAATTCCTCAGGATCCAGTAGCGGGCCTGACAGTAATGATATCGATAAATTTTTCAATTTAAGGGCTGAATGTGCCGGTAATCTGCTCATAGGGTTTTTAAACATAAACAGCCTTAGAAACAAAATCACTGATCTCAGAATGATCGCTGAAAGATGTTTGCCTGATGTATTACTCATAGAAGAAACAAAATTAAACTCGGATTTTAAGACTGAATCATTTCTCATTAACAATTATAAAAGTCCAATTCGCTTGGACAGATCTGAATTTGGAGGAGGTCTCTTTCAATACTCAAGGATTGGCATTATTTGCAATAGATTGCCCAATTTTGAAATCTCATCTCTTGAACTATTGTGTTCTGAACTCGTAGTTGCAAAACAAAAATTGATCATTTATAGTATTTACCTCCCTCCAAATGCTAGCATAGAAACATTTTTCTCAGACCTGTCCATGTCTTTAAGGTAGGCCTCTGGTCGAAAAACTAAAATTGAAATCGTAGCAAGTAGAAGCTTGATATTTTGATATATGGTACAGTTTTGAATGCTGATTTTAAATTTTGAATCTATTTTTGGAAAAAGTGATTAGTTTCCATGGAAACAGAAGAACAATAGGAAAATGTAGTGCTTTTTAAACTACCTTTTACAACAATAAAAAAATTTAATGATTTTTGTCAAAATTGATCAAATTTCGACCAGAGGCCTACCTTAAATCGTGCACTGGATAGGCACGACAACATTATTGTAATGGGAGACATCAATATTGACACTCAAAATAAAATAGACCCCGGGTTTGAAAAATTAGCTTCTTTTTGTGATGTGTTTGGCCTATCCAATTTAGTGACATCGAAAACTTGCTTCACTAAGAATCATAGCTCATCAATTGATGTTATTTTAACAAATCGACCAAGGTCTTTCCAGAAAACCTCTGTTTTCGAAACAGGTCTAAGTGACTATCATGGTCTCGTAGCCACCACAATGAAATCAACTGTTCCCAGGCTAAAACCGAAACAAATTAAGTATCGCAGCTACAAAAAGTTTGTCCCAGAAAATTTCTTGAGCGATGTAAAGCATGCCCAGTTTGAATGCGACGGGACTAACCCGGATAAATCCTACGACCATCTGACCAATACTTTCCGTAGTATAGTGGACAAACATGCCCCTATTAAAACTAAGTTTCTAAGGGGAAACAATGCGCCCTTCATGAACCCAGAGCTGAGAAAAGCTATATACACTCGTGCTAGGCTTAAACGAAGATTGAATAAACACCCTTCAAAGCAAAATGAAGTTGCTTTCAAGAAGCAACGAAATCGCTGTATTGCTCTCCGTAAGAAAGCCATAAAGAATCACTTCAAGAGAGTTACAAGCAATGGTCTCATGTCCAATAAAGCTTTCCGGGATCTGGTAAAACCTTTTCTCTCAAATAAGGGTGTTCTAGCTAGTACCGATATTTCCCTGATCAAAGATGACAAAATAGTCACTGATGATCATGATTTATGTGAAATTTTTAATGATTATTACATAAACATTGTCGAGAATACTTCCGGTAAGAAGCCTTCCAGCATTGCCAATGCGAATCCGATTGATGATGATCGAGAAATTGTCAGGTTAATTCTTGATAAATACAAGGATCATCCAAGTATTCTAGCCATAGTTGAAGACCCTGAGCATACTTTTCAATCCTTTTCTTTCAATGAGGTTACTGCTAGTGATGTAAGGCACCAACTGAAAATGCTGGACGGCGGTAAATCAACAGGTGTTGATCAAATTCCTCCGAAGTTCGTTTCTCTAGCTAGCGACGATTTGGCTGTGCCTCTTACTGACGCCATCAACTGCAGCATTCGAAATTTCATATTTCCCCAGAATGCAAAAACTGCTGCAGTTTGCCCTTTAGACAAAGGTGAACCCGTTCGTACTGTGGAGAGAAATTATCGTCCAGTCAGTATACTTAACACTTTTTCCAAAATGTTTTGAAAAAATCCTAAAGGAACAGCTCAGCCCTTTCCTTGATAAGACTCTCTCAATTTTTATTGCAGTGTATAGAACAGCTTACAGTACACAGCATGTTTTGATTAAACTTCTAGAAGAGTGGAAATCTAAGCTTGACAACAACTTTATTGTAGGGTCCGTTTTGATGGATCTGTCAAAAGCTTTTGATTGCATCCCACATGACTTGATTATAGCTAAACTTCATGCATATGGTTTTGATGAAAATGCCCTGGTTCTCGTTTATTCCTATCTTAAAAAACGGAAGCAGAGTGTCCGAATAAATAACGTCTATAGTTCTTTTCAAGAAATTGTATCAGGAGTGCCCCAGGGATCAGTTTTAGGACATATACTTTTCAATTTCTACATAAACGACCTTTTCTCTTTTATAAAGCAAGCAACCATGTATAGTTATGCTGATGACAACACGCTAGCTTTCTTTTCCAAATCCTTGCCAGATCTTGTCAACGTTTTGGAGAATGAAGCAGACAGTGCTTTGTCTTGGCTCAAACAAAATGAGATGATTGCAAACCCGAACAAATTCCATGCACTTTTTGTTAAAAAAGACCAGACAGATACTTGTGGCGTAAATCTTGACTTGCAAGGACATTCTATCAAATCTGAAGAGACTGCTAAACTCCTAGGTGTGACACTAGATTACAAACTGAACTTTGACCCGCATATATCAAACATTTGTAAAAAAGCTGCGGCACAACTGAACGTTCTTAAGCGACTTAAGTCATTTATTGGTTTCGCAGAAAGAGAAGTTTTGGTTCAAAGTTTCGTATTTTTGAATTTTAACTACTGTCCTTTAGTCTGGTATTTTTCTTCTTCAAAATCGCTTCAGAAAATAGAAAGGATACAGGAACGCGCGCTACGATTTTTGTACAATGATCATAAAAGTTCCTATGATGATCTTCTTATTAGGTCAAAAAAGTGCACAATGCAAGTTGCTCGTCAGAGAACTCTTTGCATCGAAATATTCAAGACAATCAAAAACTTGAATCCACCTTTTATGCAAAGCATTTTCTGCTCAAGAACTTCAAAGAATCCTTCTCGGAATCCTAACAATTTAAGCCATTTTCGACCAAATCAAGTAACTTTCGGTTCTAAGAGCCTTAAAGCCATTGGACCTCAGATCTGGAACTGCTTGCCAAATGAACTAAAATCAGCTGACAACCTGAACAGCTTCAAACATATGATAAAACAATGGGATGGTCCTTCCTGCAAATGCTATGTTTCCAAATTTAATCACACCCTGTAATTTCTGTTCAATCACATCCTTTTTCTTTTAAAATTTAGCATTGAATGTATTTATTTCCTTAGTTATTTCCTTTCATTTGCGATATAGTAGATTAGTTTCGATTTAGATTAGTTGTATATGTATATGATATATATGTATATATGTATAGCTAGAAGTGAATTCGAAATAAAATAAGTTAACAAACAAAATTAGCATACGGCTGGCTGTGCCATCTTTTCAATGTCTGTTCTATGGAAATTTCCTGACACCTACAGTAAAAGGCAGCGGATATTACCTCTAACTTATAGGAATTGACCACGGGACATTTGTGCTAACTGTTAACCAACTTCTGTGCTGCCATTATAGCCTCGTACATCGGTGATCCATCGTGATTTTTAGCGATTAGTCGCTACATGCCGTAACTAGTCGTAATTAGCTTTAGTATTTCAAATGTTTGCTAATTTTTTTCTGCTCTTGTTTTGTAGGTGGCAAGGATTCACTTAACAAGATCAGATATGAAGTTTCTAACAATCAAGGATACACTTGTTGAAGCAATACCAGATGGCATGAAGATAACAGATGTAATAAATGCAAAGATAAAATCTACTGATTTGGAGGTTTGTTTTGTTTCCCTCTTCCCTACACATCTAAGCTCTGATAGAACAGTTATTGTTACGGCATGGCGAACTTTTTCGCTTCCGAACTAGGAAAATATTAGGGATATCACATGGTCAGCTCCCCAGTTTACAGATCCCTCGTGGAGTATTAGTACGAGAAAATGAATGACCCTAGCGGGACTCGCACTCACAAGGAACCGAAAAACAACCGTATGTTATTGATAGCAGTTATAGATTTTAATTAACATTTTAACAAATGTAAATATATCTCTGTAATATTATACTTTTTACTTTAACTACATGTAAAATGAGAGGCCCCTTGAAAATCAGCCACGGCTGAAGGGCTACCTCTCCGTATTTTTTTAAATGAATATAAATTAAAATGAAATGAAATAGAAACACTCTGTGCAGCAAAGTCGGAAGAGGGGTGCAAGGGGTACAAGAGGGAGCTGCTCCCCTTGCCTTTTTCTAAGAGGGTGGAGGAGGACAGGAAGTGCCTTTCGCAGTCCAGTAAATTCTTTTCGATAATATTTTTGTACGAGAAATGTAATTTGTATCCATGGACATATCAGGAGGTAGAGTATTTATTACTAAAGTGGTGCCTTTGCGCCTTAGCAACTCACACCTCAATGCCCCCAAACCTCTGTCTGCTATGATCTTAGCCCCAATGAAACATAACATTTTCTACAATTTCATATTAGACTATTGTTAGTATTACGTTTCAAAGTGCCCTTCAAAGAAAATCTACCCCCTCCCCCCTAAACCCCAAATGGGTTCCAGCATCCCTGATTCTATGGTGCTAATAGACCACGTAAAGTTAAAGTTTTGAAATAATAGCATTATGATATAAAGCAATGGCTGCTTTGCTCCATTGATGTTTAAAATGTAGCTGATTTTAAGCAGCTTTTCGTTCTTTACTTTCCCAATTAAATCATCTGTCACTGTAACAATATTTTATAATTCAAAATCCTAAGTCGTATAGGAAAGTGTTGAAATTATAGTTAGAGGTAGTGCTCATTACATCATAACGAATGAACTCCAATAAGTGAGTAATAAATTGAGGAGATTGTAATTGACTGAAATCAGGTATAACAATATAAGCAAATGTTACTTCTAACTCTACAGCGAAATCTGATGATAATTACGAATATATAATTCAAATGTGTCTTCCTTTAACGCGTTCTTCTATCCTCTCGTTGTAATCGATCTCTCGTTAAGTCCGTATGTTTGTCTTGTCTCGTCTGTCTCTCAAGTCTCTTCTCTCTTCTCTCATCTGTTTTTGATCTGTTCAACTCGTCTTTTGTTTGTTATTCTCACTTCCACTTCTCCCACACAGTGTCACCATTTTCGTCAGAGAGTAACCCTAAATCTTAATGTTTCTAGGGCGAGTCACCAAGCGGTTAGAGCGCTTGACTGTTGAGCGGTACATCGATGGTTCGAGCCGAACCCTCGGACCAAAGGTGGGATGCTAGCTCACTGTCCACCCAGCAGCAAATGGGTACCTGGTGGAAACACTGGGAAAGTTAAAGAAGGCGAGGAAAGGAACTGGCCACCCTACCTCACTATGCCGGCGGCTGAGGATAAGTTTCCTCTCTAACAGGCACTTCCTAAAGTACGGAATTGTATATGGAACTAACCTTTACTTTTACCTTGTTTTTAGGAGCGAGATGATGCCTTTTTCATTGGCAATATTGCAGATGTCTGCAACAAGATTAAGAAGTTCAAACAGCATCTGCCAAGTGTAGAGCCATTTTATGGTTTGTAAATTACTAAACAGTTATGTTTCGATACGGCTTGCCGATCTCTCTCCGTTCCCCATGTGTGTAGAACAAAAGCGTCACCATTGTAGTCTGAAATAGATCCGGAGCCTTGCAGGATTAAAATCCCTTGCTTCAGTAAAATTTGCCAGAGACAGATGCGACAAATGTAATGAACACTTGATTCTTCTGTTAATGCCGAAAATATTTAAATCTCCGAACTTCTGTCACTAGTCTCTCACACATCGTGTACTGCCTGTGTGCCCGACGTATCAAACGTGCAACATCTGTATGTAGATTTGCTTTCTCTTCTTTTCAAAGGACAGTATATATCATAACTTAATCCGAAATCAACAGGAATCATATTCGATGCCTGATTACTTTTTTGCCACTTTGATTCAATTGTACCCCATTCACTGATAGCGTTTCTCGAGTACGCTTTTTTCTTTATTTTGTTTTCTTTCTATTCTGATTATATTGTGTCCTTTATCAGCTGTGAAATGCAACTTTGAGCCAATTCTTCTGGATCTTTTAGCCAAGCACGGCCTTGGCTTTGATTGTGCCAGTAAAGGTGAGATTCAGACCATACTCAATCTAGGAGTGCCACCAAGTCGCATCATATTCGCCAATCCATGCAAGCAGATGTCATATATCAGGTATGCTGCCACACACAATGTGTCAATGATGACATTTGACAATGAAGAAGAGTTGCACAAGATCAAATCAGTCTACCCAGATGCCCGGCTGGTTATCAGAATTATGGTTGACGGTGCAAAATCATCTGTTAGCGTAAGTAAATAGATGATGAGCTCTGCTCTCAAAAGATTGAAGACTGCTGCATTCATCCGTGGACGGATTTCATGTCATGCACTATAAATTGTGATGATGGTGGTGATGATGATGATGATGATGATGATGATGATGATGATGATGATGATGATGATGATGATGATGATGATGATGATGATGATGATGATGATGATGATGACGATGATGATGATGATGATGATGATGATGATGATGACGATGATGATAATGATGATGATGATGATGATGATGATGATGACGATGATGATGATGATGATGAGCTAGCCCATGGTTGGAGACCTCCTCGTGGTGGCAAGCGGGCACAGAGAGACTCTGCCCTTAAGTTGATAGTGATTCATTTCGCGAAGATTCAGAATTGGGGCAGATGTTGACGACCTGTGGCAAACTGTCCAACCAGGACCCTTCAGTGAAAGTCAGGCACAGCAGCTTCAGGCTGCAGCTCTGATAAGTAGCTGTTGGGGTAACAGAGTGAATTGAGTGTAGCCGACTCAATCACCTCTTTTAAACAATTTGAAGGCGACACTGACCTCAGGGTCAGCCTAGGCCCCGTAAGGGGCGTACAGGAAAGACAAGATGATGATGATGATGATGATGATGATGATGATTATGATGATGATGATGATGATGATGATGATGATAATGGTGATGATGATGATGATGATGATGATGATGATGATGATGATGATGATAATGGTGATGATGATGGTGATGATGATGACAATGTTGATGATGATGGTGATGATGGTGATGACGATGATGATAATGATGATGATGATGATGATCATGATGATCATGATGATGATGACCATGATCATGATCATGATGATGATGACCATGATCATGATCATGATGATCATGATGATCATGATGATCATGATGATCATGATGATGATCATGATGATGGTTGGAGACCTCCTCGTGGTGGCAAGCGGACACAGAGAGACACTGCCCTTAAGTTGATAACGATTCATTTCGCAGAGTTTCAGAATTGGGGCGGATGTTTGTGACATGTGGCAAACTGTCCAACCAGGCCCCTTCCGTCAAAATCAGGCTCAGCAGCTTCAGGCGGCAGTTTTGATAAGTAACTGAACATTGGGGCAACAGAGAGAAATTTAAATTTAATCACTCATAATCAATTCGTTAGTCCTACTCCCCGTGGCATGCATACTCTAATACCAAAATCTAAAAAATTAACATAACAATATAATGTGCGCTGTACCTACTGTGTATATGCGTGGGTGCGCAGGATTACCCAACAACCCTACTCCGAGACTTCGCTAGTACAAAGACGTAATCATGTTTCATTTTCTTATTAATTGCTGTTATCATCAATCATCAAATCAGTCGTTGATGTGCAATCCTTAATTCTCATTCCTCTGCTAGTTTGGTATCAAATTTGGCGTGGCCCAAGGCAACACGAAGCCACTTTTGGAAGTTGCAAAGCGCCTGGGCTTGAATGTCATTGGAGTGAGGTGAGCCTTTGTGACCAGATCGGCACTCTGTCCTCTCAAATTTTATGTGTTCCTCCAGCCCACAGCCTCCTGTCCCAAGGAGTTCGATCCTGTTGCCATGCTAGGCCTGTGTTTATTTTTTACTCTGTACTACTTCTGTTTCCCATAGTTTCTTTGCTTGCAGCTCGAAGTCAGAACTTTGTATGTTTATAACAGAATAAAACTATGCTGCGTCTCTTTCTAACTTGATTCCTTTTCATTTGAGAACTTTGTCTTTCTCTCTTTCATAGTTTTCATGTTGGTGCCCGTTGTTTCGACTCATCTGCATTTTACTATGCTGTAAAGTCGGCAAGAACTGTCTTCAATGAAGCCGTATGTATGTTATTTGCCTTTTGCACAGTTTCTGTTCATGGAGAATACCTAGCACTTATAGGCAATCGGCACTTTTTCTGTTTCAAAATTTTACCTCCCACTGTAGTTACAATTGACTGTCCTGTGAATTTTTGTCTGTTTTTGAAGTATATTAGTGAGGTGCATTTGTAGGAAAGGAAAAGCTTTTGAGTGGCCTTACACTCCAGTTTGGTTTTTACTTTGTGAGAATCTAAATTTGCATTTTCTGCCAAAATGTTAGTTATCATTTCACTAATCTTGTTGGTTGGTCCGTTTGTAAATTATAGCTTAGTAGGTACCCATGTGTAGTGCTGCTTAGATAGAGGGGGTGATCACGCTCTCAATTGGGCTCTAACCACATGGATGAAATAAGTGTTAAATCTCCTTCGTTTTTGGGGATGTGATATAGGATTGTAAGATTTTCCCACACCAGAGCATATCTTAAAGTAAATTTATGGAGCGTCTGTTCTTTAACCAGACGATGAAAAGGCCTTTTCGAATGTCTTGTAGGAATCACTTGGCATCAAAATGATGTTGCTTGACGTTGGAGGAGGATTCCCTGGTAATAATGCGGGTGCCATCTCATTTGAGGAGGTAAGCGATAGCGTTTTTCTTTAGTATTTAAGGCAGCAGAACGGAATAAAGGTGATAGAAGTCTAGAACGCTGCCGTGTCGGAAATATAACGTATTATCTAAACTGGCGCCCAGTAGAGGATCATTGTGAGGTTGCTTCATGTGAATCATCCTTATAACACGCTCAGGATTAGTTGCATAAATTTGAGATGCAATCACTTGAAGTCTTATTAAATGTCTTGAGAAGGCTTATGTGGTACACCCAAAAGATGTGATCTAGATGATAGATTTCAGGAATGTGATCTAGGTAGTAGATTTGAGGGATGTGCTTTAGGTAGTAGGCCTGAGTGACGAACTTTGGGTCATAGGTAAGAGGGATGTAATCATTCAGTCAGTGGATTTACTTGATTGATTGACTGATTGATTGATTGATTGATTGATTGATTGATTGATTGATTGATTAATTGACATGGCTCGCATTGTTACTTTTTGTTTGCGATTATTATAGAAATAATACACAACTTTTTGAGCCCTTCACAATTAAAAACTGATGACATATTTTGATTGTTATTCCATTTTGTAATCCTTTGTTCAGACGGCTGATCAGCTGAACAGAGCATTTGCAGAGTATTTTCCGGCCACTTGTGGAGTGCGGATTATTGCCGAACCTGGACGGTTTTATATGTCGTCTGCATTTACCCTTGTTTGTAACATTACCTCGATCCGACGCATCTCCTGTGATACGAACAATGAAGAGAACAACCAGAATGAGGTTTGTCTTTGAGGCTTGCCTACATGATACTAGATAGGAATGTTTGTTTAACCTATCACTACTTCACGATGTATTATTCTATCCATATTATGATATATATATATATATATATATATATATATATATATATATATATATATATATATATATATATATATATATATATATATATATATATATATATATATATATATATATATATATATATATATATATATATAGAATAAAACACAAATATACTTTTCTGTCAGTAAACGTTTCGATTAGAATCTTCATTAGTACTCAACTATGAGTACTGATGAAGATTCTAATCCAAACGTTTACTGACAG
This sequence comes from Mastigias papua, assembly GCA_964019165.1. Classification (NCBI taxonomy): domain Eukaryota; kingdom Metazoa; phylum Cnidaria; class Scyphozoa; order Rhizostomeae; family Mastigiidae; genus Mastigias; species Mastigias papua. The sequence goes on along the minus strand of OZ025281.1, from coordinate 13,653,036 downwards.
AAAAGTATATTTGTGTTTTATTCTATGTATACAATTTATATACGTTGTGGATGCGGCTTAGGATCAGTTTATATATATATATATATATATATATATATATATATATATATATATATATATATATATATATATATATATATATATATATATATATATATATATATATATATATATATATATATATATATATATATATATATATATATATATATTAACGTCAAAAAAGCTGCAACCAACCAAGTAGTTTATAAGTATAGATAGAATTCAAGAAATAAAATTACTCCATTTCAAACGTTTCGGCACAAGCCTTCATCAGTCAAGGCTGATGAAGGCTTGTGAATCTCCTGTGATACGAACGATGAAGAGAACAACCAGAATGAGGTTTGATGAATTGACTGACGAAGGCTTGTGCCGAAACGTTTGAAATGGAGTAATTTTATTTCTTGAATTCTACATATATATATATATATATATATATATATATATATATATATATATATATATATATATATATATATATATATATATATATATATATATATATATATATATATATATATATATATATATATATATATATAGTGATGATGAAACTGTTTATGGTCTGCTTTGAGTAAATGATAGCGTGATTCACCTAGTGATTCTCCACCGGCATTATTTATTTCTCACGTCGTGAAGTTGCTTTATATTCTTTTTTTTCTTAATGGAAATAGCTTGATTTCAATGCAGTACAGTTGCTCTGCATTTGATTTTGCCTCGGCCCATCCATAGTCAATAGCACAGACTTCACTAGGCAATATTTATCTCCCGTTTCTTGCCCTCCATTTGAGATCAACCAATCAGAAAAAGCATTTCGTAATGATCATATGACATATGAAAGTTGCTCATTGAAGGACCCACGGCTCGCCATTGGTTACCTCTAGACTTAGTTGACCTTAATCTCTACGTATCGGTTCTTCCTAGGCAGAGTCCAGAAAAATACCCAACCTTCCTCCGGCTGTCAAATCTTCATCATAAACCTTCCTCAACACAAAAGTTAAGATTATCAAAGCCAGTCAAAGATTTTTAACTCTACAATGGGTATGTCTCAGTAGCTTTAACTGTAAATGGGCTATGCCTTTCACAGTTGATGTCGCATAATATGAAAACTTTGCTGAAACTGGATTGTCGATACAAATTTCAAAACCTTCCTCAAATACGTCATAAAGAGGAAAACTTTTCTCCGGCTCAGAGCCGTGGAGCCGTGACTGTTTCTGGACTCTGTTCCTAGGGACGGTTTTACTAAATCCTTGATCCTTGATTGTTACAAAATCCCAAAGATACGATAGGTTTAGCGAATTCAGAATATTGAATATTTCCAATATCAGCTGTTGATGGTTCTTGATATTCAATTTTCGAAGATTCTGATGAAATATTCCTTACTTTCAACTTAAACTCTTTTTTATAGGAATATAGTCTATCACAATATTAAGGCTCGACATTGGGGAAATTTTATAATAATTTAAGAGTAATGCAAGTTTTAAGCTTCATGGAGACTTAAATTTTTTTGCTTATTTGAGTTTGCGTTTGCAAAACAGAACAAGTGTGAGTTTACACGGTCTGGGAGTCATTACACTATGATGTGACTCAGCAACTCTTCGAAGAGTGTCTGCTGCACACGTTTTATTATAAGAATAAAGTCTATTCGAGTATTATTACTCAAAATCGCTGAGATTTAAGAAGAACTCAAGAATAATCTTAGGATAAAAATCGACAAATTTTATGGATATGAGACTCGGAAGAAAGTTAAGTATTCATAGTAGAAAAAGAGTGCGTAAATGATGATTATGAGAAATCTTCATTTTCACTTCCATTGTTACAGTTTTCCAAGAAACAGGGCACTTTTGTCCTTTTGAGGAAGAGGGCAGGGCCTCTGTTCAGTTCAGTTAAGTTGATATAATTATAATTCCACTACATACAAGTACAAAGCAAATATAAATACTGAAACAAATTTATTAGTTACAGAAACAAATTTATCAGTTACAGAAACAAATTTATCAGTTACAGAAACAAATTTACCAGTTACAGAAACCAAATTTATCAGTCACAGAAACAAATAATTAATACACATACAGAAACAAATTTATCAGTTACAGAAACAAATTCAGAAACAAATTAACTAAATAAACAAATGGCATGTAGCGAATTACTTTAAGGAGGAGCTCTCTCAATAGATGAAATAATCGAGGAGAGAGCCCCCTCCCCTCCCCCTATCCAAATATATCAAGATATTAATAGGTAGCATTAAGATAACAAGACTGGCTTACACCACCGGGCCGCCCCTCGTTGTTGCGCCACAGGACTACATACCGATTTAAGCTTTGGTCAAATGCATCCAACATTTTATCAAACATTTCCATCACCTGATTATTCCTGCGCAGCGACATGTTTACGGCACCTTTAAGTGCTTTATACGCATGCCCGGAAATGAAATGTTGGATCGAGTGCATCTAACACTTCAGGCATTTCAAAACGTTTGTTTGAGGTCTCAATCAAACTTGATCCAACATCACTTCGCAGTTGTTGGTTGGATGATTCAACAATTCACCTAACATTTGTTTTGAGGATGTCGGATGAAATGTTAGATGCGTTTGACCGGGCCTTTACTGTTAGGTTCTCGTTAAAATAATTTCACTGCATTTCTTGTGTCAGCGCTTCAGGTATTACACTAACGATGGAATTCATGGATCCTTTGCTTGTCGTCATATAGCCGATTTTAAGCCACATCCCAAACTTCTTAATGTAAGTATATTATCTGTAATCACTATTACTTCAGTTCATTAGCAGCTACCATGTGCGTAGGGGGCTTTTTAATTTATGGGACTGTCTGCCCGAATCACTTATATTTTGCCCGAATAAGTTGTTTTCTAACCCTATTAAGCTGCAGCTATTATTAGGACAAGCTATTGTTTTTTCTGAAGAAATTGCCCGAACAAAATATATTTCTGACGAGCTGGGGGGGGGGGGGCTGCAGCCCTACGCCAACGCCAGTCAGTGTCAACTTAGTTAGAGAGTTGATGAATTGACTAATATATTACTGACTGCTGTTCTTAGATGTTATCCCACGGAGCTATTTTTTAATAGTCTATTGGAACCGCAGAATTTCACTGAATTTCATTATTTTCGGACCTCTTTTTATCAAATTCTAGTACCAAAAGTTCCTTAATAGTTCCTTAATTTTCACTGTACATAGAGTGCCACAAAAATGGCACAGACAGTAGAAAAGCATTGAAATTCTCAATTTTACTGGCTAGAACTCAACCTCAAAACCACAAATGCGACAGACAGTAAGTTCTATATCTGCAGAAGCATAATTTCAATCAAGAAGTATCATGTCTATTCCATTGATATCATCCAATGTAATGTAATCTTCACTTGCATCTGAATACTGCACTCGGAATTTGAAAATGAAAAGTTCCTTAGGGATTTTTCCTTTAGTAATATAAGTTCTTTAAATATTTCGGCCTTCTACATGTAGGTTCCTTATAAAGTGGTTCTTTATGAAAAAGCGTGTACTGCCTTACATATGGTACGGACACAAGTAAAACGTTGAAAGTCTGAATTTTACCTTTAATTATGGCTAGAACTCAACCTCAAAAGCACAAATGCGACAGGAAATAAGTTTTATATATGCAAAAGCACAATTTCAATCAAAGAGGTATCACGTCTATTCCATTGATATCATCCAATGTAATGTAATCTTCACTTGCATCTGAGTACAGCACTCGGAATTTGAAAATGAATAGTTCCTTAGCGATTTTTCCTTTAGTAGTATAAGTTCTTTAAATATTTCAGCCTTCTACATGTAGGTTCCTTATAAATTGGTTCCTTATAAAAAAGCGTGTACAGTGTGTTATAGACTGTGAACTTGTTCTTTGTTAATTTTCTTAGAAATGCCCCACAGTAACTAAATTTTCTTTTCTTATTCCATTTCAGCCTTCTAAGAGTTCTAGACTATACCCATCAAGTATATGGGGTCCAACTTGTGACCCATATGACTGCTTATCTAAGCAACTATCTCTGCCAGAGGTATGACATTTTAATCTAAGCAATTTAATAAGTCCTCGGTTCGGGGGGCTTATGACTTCTCGATGTTCTGGAAAGGGTTTATTTATTCATATGTCATGTTCTAGAGGGGGGTTTATTTATTTATACAGTAAATGTCAATATGAATGAGCTTTCTAGTGCTCTATAAGCGGCCCTCTTCCAGTGCTCTTCGATGCCAAGATGAATATTGAAGAGAGTTAAATCAGATTTATACAAGAAACTATCATCTCCAATGTAAATGAAATGTGAAATAGGAAATATAGAAAATAATATGACTGTCGATGGCAAGATTTTTGCATTCCTTTTATCACAGGTTTTGGTATATTGTAACGGGGGTTGTTGCAAAACTGCATGATTTGAGGTATGCTTATTGGAGGGGGGAGTTAAAAGAGAGATGGGACTAAATAGAACGTTCCTGGTACTCAAAATCTTTTGTTTAAATTTGAATCGAGCTACCCAGTGCAGTAGTGCCCAAACTTTTCTAAGTATTTTGTCAAGCGGTCCCCTACAGCATATGTTTTCAAACCAGGGTCCCCCTGGAGTGATAAATATATATCGTGATTCATATACTTTCACAGAAAACAAATGCCATTCGTGATATAGGTTGATGAAACAGCTCGTCGAACAAACGAACGTAGCCTCTCGAGGTCCCTTGACATCCTTATCAGTCCCTCAGAAACCCTTCGCGGCCCCCTAGGGGACTAGGGACCTTAGTTTGGGAACCAGGGATCCAACAATTTGACAGCTACTGCTTGGAACCAAGATGATGGTGGCCTTTGACCATATGCATTGATGGATATTTGTATTTCATCAGATTACATATGGATGAACCTTGTTAGCTTCGGAATTCTCAGAAGAATTTTCAAGTTTTCTGCCCCTTGAGGAATCTTCACATAGTGCCACAGATAGATACTACTGGAAATTGTATTTACCTCTGTTCAATGGGAAATCTCCTTCGCCTTTTCCACAGATGCAGGTTGGAGACTGGATCTATTATGAAAACATGGGAGACTATACATTATGCGCCGCATCGGTCTTCAATGGATTCACGAGGCCTCGTATTGATTACGTGGTTGAAGAATTCCATGTTCCTACCCTTAATCAGATATATCAGCCTGTCATTGAATTTCAAGATGCCCCAGAGAAGAGTGAATTGCAGTGAAACAATAACGTACCTGTTGAACAACGCATCAAAGAATGGCATTTGTATGAAGATAGTGCCCGGCATGTCTGAAAATGACACTTGCAGTAGTTTTTCGTCTGTCGTTTATTTTGTCCAAAGCATACATCAAATTTACAACATTTATCGTTTCATTTTTGGTTTATCAATTAAATCTTTCATTGTAGCCTGTAACCTGTCACTGATGAATGTAGATATAGATATTTGAAAGAAAATTTACTTTTCACCTTCAATGCTTCATAAATATCTTTAGTAAGTAAAGATCTGTGCTTCAAAGACTGCTCGACTACCGCAAAAGCTCTATTTAGTTTCCCTCTCTGTAAAGTCCCTCAAGTCATAAAGTTTGCAATAAGCCCTCTCCCCTATAACCCCTCCCCCCATGATCTTATACCTGAATCGATGTTTCCAGGAATACAAATGCCACTGCAAGTTTCGAAGGAAGCACTTATTACATACATTTCACACAATTTATATGAATTTGCCTTCCAAATTCTCGAGTGAATAAGGATATTGGAAATTGAAAAACTCCTTAGGGATTTTGTCAAGCTTCTTAGATTTGTTGGTCTTCTAGATGTAGATTTCTTATAGAAAATACGTGTAAGGGGAATTATCTGTAGCATATATATACTTATTCATGCCTCTAGTCTTTTTCATGAGTTGCTATGCCTGTCCATGCTCCCTGTCAAATCGTATGGTAGTGATTTGTTTGTGAAATTTTATACGTATGCAAAAGATTTTTTTATTGCTTCTGTACTGCTTCCGTGGCAATTAATGTGCAGTTAGAAATAAGGAAATATTAAGAAACATATGGTACTGAAAATTGAAGAGAAGGACATGGGAGAACTGCATCTCGGAGCTTCTGGGATTATCAGCTGTAGAAGCAGGACAATATGCACAATGTAGGACAGCACACAGGGCAGCCATTTATGCAGCCACGTTCTGAAAATGATCTGCTACAGATAATGATGATGATGACGACGAAAACAATGATGATGATGATGATTATGATTATGAAAGAGTTAGGCATCGACAATAGTACACAAAAAGCAATCATTGAAAAGATCATGAACATTGCAGTGAGGTGCACGTACTATGTATTTTGCAGAAGAAACAAGGCGTGGGCAAACCCCGAACTATTAAACTTGGATTTGTCTTGTTTTTTCCGTCCTCTTTCTTCAATCTTACTTCTTTCATCTTTCTCTTCAGTATTTATTCGTTCTGTTATTGTATGTTACTTTAATATTATTGTTCTATTCTCTTTGTATGCAGACATGTCAATTATACATTGCCTGTTAATTAGTGAGATGTATAGTTGTAACTTTTAAATTGTTGATGAATGAAATGAAGTTTTAAAGAAAAATTATTATTATTATGATTATTATTATGATTCAATTATTATTATTATTATTTACTATTTCTTCCCATTTGCTATCTAGTACAATTGCTGACCGGATCACCCCAGTGACCTACGGTTATTATTATTATTATTATTATTATTATTATTATTATTATTATTATTATATATCTGGTACACACTAATGTCATATACTATTTGCCTTTCTATTAGTGGAGTTATCTTCTTGAGCTTTGACAGCAACAAGTTTCTTCAAATCTCAAGCACTTTCCTGAGGATTCTTGCTGAGTGCAGTAACACAGTCTTTTGCAACTCTACTATCTTGGTATTTATTCCAATCTCTTTCAGTCTTTTTGGCAATCTTGATGGTGATGTTCCGAGTGCTCCAACTATAACTGGAATTACTTTCACATTTTTATTCCACAGCTTCTTCAATTCCCTTGCCAAATCTTGGTACTTCTGTATCTTTTCCTTTTCTTTTTCATCAATCCTGGTATCATATGGAACAGCGAAGTCAATAATTTGGCACTTGTTGCTTTTCTTCTCAACTATGATCATATCAGGTCGTCTTGCTTCGATTACATGGTCTGTCTGTATTGAAAAGTCCCACAGGATTTTGTACTCTTCATTTTCACATACTGCTTGTGGCTCATGCTCATACCATTTCGCTTTCGCTTCGAGACCATACTTCCTACAAACCTCCCAATGTATTTTCTTTCCCATCCAGTCGTGCCTGCGTTTATATTCTTTTTGTGACAGTTTACTACATTCACTTAGAAGGTGACTGATGCTCTCATCTGCTTTCCCGCACATTCTACACTTGCTATCTTCTTGTGACTTATCTATTTTTGCTTTCACTAGATTTGTTCTCAGTGCCTGTTCTTGTGCTGCCATTATAAGGGATTCGGTTTCTCTCTTGAGGGTTCCATCTGTTAGCCATGACCATTGGTCTTTATCTGCTAACTCCTCTGTTTGTCTGAGGAACTGTCCATGCAATGTTTTTTCTTTCCATTTGGTTTTCCGTTCCAGTCGGGTCCTTTTTTTAAATTCCTTTCCTGTGTCAATTTCCGTATTCTCATTATCCCCTCTGGCTGCGATTATCAATCGCTCTTTGCTTTCTTTAACGTATCTTTCTAGACCAATTTTAGCTAAATTAACAGTATCTTCAACACACAAAAGTCCTCTTCCACCTTCCTTTCTGGGTATATACGCCCTATCTACATTACTTCGTGGGTGTAGTCCATTGTGCATAGTTAAGAGTTTCCTAGTTCTTTGATCCATCCATTGAAGCTCGGTTTTTGTCCAGTTGATGAAAGCAGCTGAATATCTCAATACAGGAATGGCCCATGAATTTATACCCTTAATGATATTACCTCCATTCAACTTTGTCTCTAGAATCTTTCTTACTCTTCTCTTATATTCACTGCTTACGTTTCTTTTCATTTCCTTTTCTTGCACTTCATCTATTTGCAATATACCCAAATACTTGTACCCTTCTCCTTCCTTCAATGATTTAATCACTATATTATCTGGTAACTTGATTCCATCTGATGTGGTCTTTTTCCCTCTTTTCATTACTAACATTGCACATTTTTCAACCCCAAAATCCATGCCGATGTCTTTGCTAAACACTTTAACTGTCTGTACTAGTGAATCAAGTTCTTTCTCGTTCTTTGCATACAGTTTGAGATCATCCATGTAAAGCAGGTGGTTAATCTTTTCTCCATTCTTTGCAAATTCGTAACCATGCTTTGTGGCTTTTAATACACTAGTTAAGGGAATGAGTGTTATAACAAACAGAAGCGGCGACAATGCATCTCCCTGAAATATACCCCTTTTAATATTGACCTCTCCTAGATGCACATTAGCACATGTCAAGTCCACCCGCCAATCTTTCATTGTCTTTTCCAAGAAAGCCACTACAGTGTGGTTTACTCCTAATATACTAAGACACTCTAGAATCCACGAATGAGGCACCATGTCAAAAGCTTTTCTATAATCAATCCAACCCATTGCTATGTTCTTCTTCCTCACTTTAACTTCTCTCAGTATCATCTTATCTATGTACAACTGGTCTCCTGTCCCTCTGCTCTTTCTTCTACACCCTTTTTGTTCCTCTGGCAGAATTTGGTTCTCTTCCAAAAACGAGTAAATTTCATCAGATAATAACGCTGTCAATAACTTCCAACACAATGGTAAACATGTGATGGGCCGATAGTTACTTGCATCTCTTCCCTTTGACTTATCCTTTTGTATCAGCACAGTTCGGCCTTTTGTCATCCACATTGGCGTTTGTCCTTCTAAGCATTCAGCAAAATATTTCTCCAGGTATTGGTGCATTGATTTAAAGTTTTTTAGCCAAAACCCCTGTACACCATCTGGTCCAGGTGCTTTCCAGTTTGGCACTCTTTCAAGTATCTTCAGTATTTTCTCTCTCGTAACATTCACTTCTCCTTGTCCACATCCACCATTCATTTTCATTTTAAAATCCTCCAGCCATTTTGGCCTTTCTGTTGTGTATGACATCTGTACTCCACAAGTCGAGTCCAGTACTGCTTTGCTTGGTTTCTTTCTGGCGCCTCACTTTCAGCTTGTATTCCTTCATTGTTCAATCGTTTATAGAATCCGGCTTCATTGTTTTTAAACTGTCTGTTCTGTTGGTATTGCTTTATTCGTTGGTTATATCTAGTAATCTTTCCACTTTTGGCTTTAATTCTCTGTTTCAGTTCCTCCTTCACAATTTGCAATCCTTTCTGTTTCAACCTATACTTTCTTTGCAATTCATCTGACTCTTTCTTCTTTACTGCCTTTTTTTCAATTAACGCATTTACCCTACCTAAATCTCTATTCAGATCTCTAACTTGACCTTCCAATCTACGTTTCCACCATGGTTCCTGTCTATTCTTTTTGCCATTTCTATTAATTCCAAGCACTTCTGTAACCAATGCTGCTCCACAATAAATCAAATTATTGGTTTCAGTAATGTTGCTCAGGTTGACCTTGCCCATTACAGTATCAACCTTTTTTACAGCTGCATATAATTTTCCTTTCTCAACACTTCTCAGTGATGGCAGTCTAGTTCGTTCCCTGTTATTTATCTCATTTAAGCGTTTAATTAAATCCCTCTCTTCGGCATTTGCTTCCTCAAAAGCAAAGAAATAATCACTCCCATCAGACACCTCATGATCACAACCAGTCACATAATCACTAAGTTCTTCGCTTATATTTTCGTACTCAATCTCCTGTTCTACCTGCCCATACACCGCATCTTCAATTGATTGCTTAATCTCTTCAAGTTCCAAACTGGAAAGCCATTGCTTTTTTATCATTTGATTCTTCTGGTCTAGTAACCTTTGTTCAGTAACTGGGAACATAGCTTTACTGGTCCATATACTGTGCATTCTTTTCCTGTAACCAATACGACCTGGCTCGCTGCGATAATAACATTCCATAACAATCCGGTTATCATCCTGTGACCACTTTCGCCTAATCCTCCTAGCAGTAGCTTGATGACGACCGGGCTCATGCTGCTGGGCCATGAGACACCTGCCGGGCGAGAGACCTTCCCCTTCGGTTCCAGTCTCATTCACGCCGTTATTTACAATGTTCTGATAATCCATATTACTCTCTTGCGAGGATAGTGTTTTAGGTGACACAACCACCAGTAGTTTTTTCGTGACACCATCACTAGGGTAGCCGCCAACCAAGGCTAACGAGCCCACCCCGCCCATGAGACAGACTAACCCCCGCCGGACGCCAACCCGGAACTTCAAGGTCTCGGGGGGAGCTTACAGGTGCTACACCTTGCTCAAGGGTGACCTGGAGGTAGTTGTAGCAAAGGGTAACCTCATTATCCCACGTCGAAACTCCACAACCGGATGCAGTTTAATGTCATACCCAGGACGTATTATTATTATTATTATTATTATTATTATTATTATTATTATTATTATTCTGAATCTAATGAACTTCTAAGTTGAACATTACATTTCTCTTAGTTAATTATTTTGAAGCACCTAGGCGAATGCAGGCAGACTATGCCTACACAGTAGAGAGTAGTCTGATTCTGGTAATAGCTTTGTAACTTAAGTAGGAATATCTTTTATCTCAAATTTTTGCTTTCAAGTAGTATATAATCTTAGATTGATATTATCATGAAAAGTTTCCATTATTATTATTATTATTATTAATTTGATAAAGAAGCCAGGTTCTTATTGCAAGGTACTAAAGTTGACTTTAGATGCAAAGTACCTATAGATTTTCAATGACAAGTGAAGTCATTATAAGATGCTTCAGTATCGTAAATTGAGCACTTTGTGCATTTCAACAATAAACAGTTTCAATACCACTCTAACAGGGAAGATTTTGAAAGTCTGTAAAGCCAGTAGAATTAATGGCTTTTGTTTTAATAAAGTTTGTTGTTTATTGAAGTTGATGTCACTTTGTGATATTGACTCTAACCACGTGGGTTGAGTAAGTAGTAAGTTTGCGCCATTTTTAACCTAAGGTCAACTGTGAGAGTTTTACCATGAGAGCTTCTGGTCTATCTGGAAGATTTGAAGTGCTGATTTTAATTCCTCCTAGGAATCACTTGGCTTCAATATGACATTGCTTGACGTTGGAGGGGATTCCCTGGTGATAATACGGATCCTATTTCATTCGAGGAAGTAAGAAATTGATTATGTGATCTTGATTTTTGATCGATTTTATTGGGTCGCTGATTGAATGATTATAGTAGTCGATTATATTGTTGCATATGCGTTTGATTGATACAACTGCACATAATTTCCTTTCCCTATTGATTTGTCGATGAATTGATTAATTGATTGCTTTACTAACTGAATGATTGATTGATTGATTGATTGATTGATTGATTGATTGATTGATTGATTGATTGATAGATTGGTTGATCAATCAGATGAAGATACTACGAGTAACATGCTTTAATCCTTTCAGAAAACGTTCAGCTCGATTAAGTGATTTGCCAAGTGATTGTATCATTTTTTGTGATTTCTGATTAACGATTAGAAGTTGCCAACAACTGCGTATCATGAAACTCTGTATCGTTCGAATAAAGTCGTAAATTTTTACTAGCATCTATTATATGTACTTTGTTTGTTTCAGACGGCTGATCAGCTGAACAGAGCATTTCCAAAGTATTCTCCGGCCACTTGTGGAGTGCGGATCATTGCCGAACCAGGACGGTTTTATGTGTCATCAGCATTTACCCTTGTTTGTAACATAAGCTCGGTTAGATGTATCCCCACTGATAGCAGCACAGATAAGGATAGCCAAACTGAGGTTTGTTCGTGTCAAATAGAGCTTTGTCATACGCTGACGAGATAGTTTATGGTATTCCATTTTACTGACATTCATTTATTGAATATCTCTCGTTTAGCAATAACTTTTATGAAATTTTTAAGAATTAGCTTCCATTATTAACTGGACTGTATTCCCATTTTCTAGAGTGAAGACTCGATTCTTAATTTCCTATCATAATATTCGTACGAAAAGAGCTCCCCTAGCTACCAGTTTTACAAACGATCACACAAGAATAAGCACACGTTTATTCAAACTCTGATTCTGGCATTGTCAAGGCTCATCCGTGCGCTGCAGAAGTTGATTATTTTGAAATTTATAAGTATACAACTCTCAATTGATCTTTTAAGTGCTAATACTGGCAATATTAAAGCAGTTGTCTTTTATTTCAGGGTTTCATGTATTATATAAACGATGGTGTGTATGGATCTTTCCTTGGTGCTTATATTGCGGGAACTGTGCTGCTTCCTAAACGTCTTGAAGTTAGTATATTTTGTTTAATCCTCATGACACCAGCTTGATGGTATTTAAAAGCAAAAATGTTATTTTGAAGTGGATAATTGACTGTATCTTTTTAACTAAATTACTAGCAAAACAAATAGCTAATTTACAAGACAAATATATGAATTATGGAGGGAGCAGGTTTTGAATTTACTTGATGAGTGCTAGATAAGTCAGAGTTATCCTACACAGCTAATATGTTTCAGTTAGGCCCAGCGCACACAGCAAGATTTTTATCGCGAGTATGCCTTTGTTTGGTTTCTGAGAATCGTTCCAGAATTAGCCGCCAAGCTTTTATTTCGCGTCTAAGATCTAGACCACGTTATCTTCTATATTGGAGATGGGCCCGCCACGGAGAAAGAGCATATTGATGGCTATTATCTACTCTTAGAAAGAAGAAGAAAAAGATCAATCAATAGGGTAGTTTGACAAAGGTCGTGGAATGAGTGAAGGAAGCAGCAAGCCAGATCTAGTAGAGGAATTGATTGCCGAGGATAAACCAATGTATCACCGCTACTATCGTTTAGACAAGCGTATATTCAAATGTCTTCTGGAAAATGTAGGCAGTGCCATAAGGAAGCAAGATACCTACATGCGTAAAACAATAAGTGCAGATGAAAGACTCGCTGTTACATTTCCACCAGCCGGCCCTCTTTTTCACCAGTCTAAACTTCTACAGCTTCGTCCTCCATTTTCTCTCTTTCAGATACTTGGCTGAAGCACGTGCTCTGTGAAATGATTCTGATTGGTGGAAGCATTCTAGTCTGGCCTTTATTCCCCCGCACGCTGCAAGATTTTTGTCTTTTATCGTCAGCGACAAAGACAAATAACAAACAAGTTTGATATCAAAGATCGTCGTTGGCGACAAAAATCTTCGTCGATGGCGACAAAAATCTGCTCTGTGTGCTAGGCTTTATTGTGAGCAATTTTATGAAAAAGAAGATGAAACAAACTGCAGGCGTTCTGCAACTAATTGTGGAAGACAGTAAGATAAACAAGATTGGAAGAGCATGGCCACCAAATGTTTGATAGCTCTGTCAGGTCTATTTTCTCCCAACCTAATTGACCAATCATCATGCATGAGTCTGACCACACATGCTAAGACTAGACCCATCTTATATGATGATTGGTGAATTAGGTTGGGAGAAAATAGACTTTATCGGTGTTCGCAAACATTTGGCGGCTATGCTGATTGTAAGCTATTCTACTTTGCTTTTGCACATTGCAGTTTTAAAATAACCAAAGCAGATGGAGTTCAACAACCATTATTAGTAGGGAACTTCATGATATTTTTAAATTTCCATAAATAATGCATAGTCATTTGTAAAGTTTGAAGGAGATTTCAAGACAAAGGTCTTTATCTTGAGGAATGTCGTTTTGAGCTGAAGTAAGATCGATGAATAAGAGTTGAACTAGCAATTGTACTGTCATAAAAACCCACTCCTGTTTTGGTGAACAACTTACATGAAAGTCCAGTGAAAACTAGGTGTCCGCTGTTGCTGACTGAACACTCTAAATCGAAGGTTATAAGGTCACTTCTGATCTCCTTTCTTTGAAGCGGTTTTATTGCAACCATCACAGGGACGTAGATACTGTAGACACTGCGGGGGAGGCAAGTTTTTCTAAATTTTAAAAATGTTGAAAAGGCGCCTTCAGAATGTGAGAATCTGCTATTTATGTGGAGAAATGTGGATGGGCAAGGCCCTTGCAATTTCAAGGAATGCTCTCGTTCATTTATTACAACGCTAGTGAAGTTTTCTTAAGTTTCATATTATCTTTCCCGAGCCTTTCCTACTCTTCGCTATTTTCTATAAGCATATTAGTAAAGCCCGCAATATCGTTGCGATTGGGTGTGTAGTGATTGGGTGTGGCTGCAAAACTAAAGGGTGTGACAGAAGAACCCTTGAATTCTTGAGCCCCTCAGTATTCTACGTGCTTCAGAGGTGGTACCAGGGGTAGGCTGTCACGAGTAAGATTAATGGCTTAAAACGACTAACTATGAAGTAACCAACCAACACCACTAAATTCCACAAAACAACATAGTCTCTAACCGCAAAACAATCGCTACTTCTTCCAAGAGAAAAATAATTCACGATTAATTAGTTCAATGGAGCGTAAATACCAACAATTTTTCTGGTCCTCTTGGGCCTCTACTCAACTTTAAACAATAGCGTTCGTTAATAGCGGTCATAACATCTAAGTATAATAAACTATGTAAATTAATACAATACAAAACGAAGCAGCAAGCAAATAACGAGGACAACGACGATACAAGGCCGAACATAAATGTGTGACAATGGCTAACAAACAATTGTCTCCCGTCGGAGCATGCTAGCCCCCTATAGGACCGTGAAGAGCCCTTTTCTGGGAGCTAATTTATCAGCTCTAGTACCCTGCTAACTGTATGTTAGTCCCCCCCCTCAGAAGAGTCAGCTCCATCGTCGAAAGCGTTCTTTCGCCACCCCTTTCCAATTTTTTTGAACTATCACTCAGCTATCACTTACATTTCAGCCATCTACGAGTAGCAAACTCTATCCATCAGGTGTATGGGGCCCAACTTGCGACTCATATGATTGCCTTTCTAAGCAATTAATGCTACCAGAGGTATGGCCTTGGTTTATATGCCTTTTTACTATGGTCGTTACTCATATATACTACCCTATCGCAGTTTTAGACTGCAACTGAGGTAAGGTCACTTTTGGTTTGCCTTTCATGAGATCGTAGGCAACAAATTTCTTTACCTCGTTGGTATTGTTGGTGAAATCAATCCAAGTCCCTCTCTTATCTTCACTCATCTTAATGGTGTTTCATGGATTTTTATGCCTAAAAATAAGCTTTTCTTGCTCTACCTCTTCCTTTTCATCTCAGATGGAGGCGGGAGACTGGGTCTATTTTGAAAACATGGGTGCGTATACATTGGCAGCTGCATCAGACTTCAATGGGTTCAAGAAACCTCGTATCCATTATGTATCTGCGGAATTCCATGCTCCTACCCTCCATCAGATATATCGACCAATCATTGAAATTCAAAATGCTGCACAGGAAAGTGACTACATTCAAAACAATAATATGCCGTTTGGAGAACGAAGCAAAGACCGCCGTCTGTATGCAGATAGTGCACAGCACCAGGGCGTTTATCTGTAATATTCTAGTGCCCATCGTCTAAGATATCTGACAATGACACATGGAGGAGCTTTTTGTTGATCACTTATATTTTCCAAAGGATACACATAATGTGCAACATTTATAGTTTTTCATTTATCAATTCAATATTTGTCTCTAGTAGGTTATTGACTCATTCAATTCCTGAGTCTAGATGTGTTGAAGTGCAAAATGCCTCTAGGATATTTAATCCTTCATGAATTTCCTTAGTATGTAAAGATTTGAATTTTAATGATTCATTTTCTTTGCTTCGTATAAACTTTAACCCATTTTTCATTAATTGGTGTGCCCCTCTCTGGTCACCACGTCTTGTAATAAATAATCCGTCTGTAGCTGCATATCATTTGGAGTTACGTGTAAGAAATGCACAGTAAATTTCTATATCTTAAAAGATTTCTTACCAATAAGCTTTGAATGTTGTACTTTACTCTATAGAATCACTCTGCTGGAATGACAATCCATTAACGAGCATTTATTTGCAACATGCACAGTACTACGGTATTGTTGAATATAACGCTATTGCTATTTCTCTTACTGTTGCTGCAACTTACTCTAAAATACCTTAGCTTCTAGATAACCTAGTTTGTGGCGTCTTGTGAATCTCTCTCACGTATGTTTATATCAACCTATGTGTTTTTAACTGATTTCTTTTTCAGGCTCTTGGTAAATGCCTGTACAACTTCAGGGAGACGAATTGTAGATTGAATACAAAAGGAGAATTAACAGGCAAAGAAAGCAAAAGATGAATGCCAACGACACACAATGAATATGGCAGGGCTTTGTTTGCCATCTCGCATTTTTCATAATAACAGTTCGGATAAGACTTCTTCCTGTATGCAGACAAGGTCTTCTCAGCCAGAGAGAAGCAGAGACAGTTGTGAAGTGAAGTGAGAGAAAGCCAAATATATCAAATGACTTGCTATGAGATCCGCTTGAAAGTTCAGAGATAGCGTAAGCTTCATTACCCGTAAGGACGCTTTGGTATCCATTTGAGTAAAGGTGCAGCTTGGTGTTTTAGAGAGGCTGTGCGGGTGAGTCGTATATGTTGAAAATTGATGATACACTTTTTGAAATGAAAATAAACCATTTGTAATCGTCATACGCAAAGCCGAAGCTGATTTTGTAGCGATCAAAGCCGACAGAGGTACTTTACCTCAAATGCCAAAATATAAAGCGACAAATGCTTGCGTATGTTAGCTTTTTAAATTAGAAGCTTGTACCTTAATAGTTTAGGACATTCAACATGGTCTGACATCTTTTATTTTGGTGGATAATGCCCCCTTGCTGCTTAACTTCATTCCTGCTGGTCTCGTAGGTAATTATATTAAGGGCCGCTAAAGTTTTTAAACAAAGAATCTTTGGAACTACTGCAGCGTATTGTTTCGTAATGACTTTTAAAATATGAACCGTGAAACGGATCTTCAAAAGATTCACTAGGAGTCAACCCCATGCTGTTATACAAACAATCCTGATAAGATGGTTACCACTTTTCGTGAGATCTTTGAGTCAGTTTTAGGTGTCTATGTACCCCTGAGAAAAAGTCATGTAGACAAGGCTCGTTGCAGCTGAGTAACGCCAGACGTGAGCAAGCTAATGAAATAGAGGAGTGGACGTAAGAAGGTAACATAAGCATCTCTTGAAAAGTGAAGAGGTATAATTAAGACACAACAATCGAGGAAGAATGCAAACACGCTTTCATGGGCTACTTGTTGAATTTGAAGGAAATCCTAAAAGAATGGGGAAGGTTAATTATGGGTACTATCCAAAGAAGTATTCTTACAGAGACTATTTGAGGCTAGGTTTGGGGGGGGAATGGTGGGAAGGAGCGGAAAAATACCAAATATGATAAATACTGGTAAATACTTTATAATAAGTTGACTAGTATATAACGGAGACTTGCTGGCAAGTTAGAGTCAAAGCCTTATAGTGATTCCTTCAAGCATATCAAAATTCAATAGAACAAGGTCAAATTGCATTGATTGATCGAGTATGTCGTACATTCTATAAAGCGGCTATATGAATTGTGAAAGCACCGGACCAAGACAATATCTCCAATACACGTATTATAGTTGCACCAGACGCCACTAATCATTTCTAGGATGGCATGTAATATACTCATTTCCAAACTTCTTTTCTTCATAATGCAAGAAAGCTACGTATCAGTATATGACAGCGTAGCCGCCAAATGTTTACGAGGCTGATCAGTTCTATTTTCTCCCAACCTGATTGACCAATAATCATGCAGGATTCTCTCCACACACGTGCTCCACAGCTACATCTAGGCCCATATTGCATGCTGATTGGTCAGCTAGGTTGGGAGAAAACAGACCTGACTGGATCTATTTGGCTGCTATGCTGTCTATGACAAGGTTTTCATCATCTCCTACAATGGGGGCCTTATTCAAGGGATTTGTTAACAATTGCAAGGCCTAGCAGATGGGCTTATTTCACCTACAGATTTTCAGTGAATATTGTATTCTGGCTATTTTACCCATTCTTCTTGTTACTTCAATCATTTCTGCTGGTGGCCACTATGTTTTTTGTAATGACCCAATCTCAAATCCTAGTTCGAAAAGTTCCTTGTTTTTGACCCTGTTTTGCTACATTGTAATGCTAACGGCTACTTAAAATTAACAACACCTTTTTCGTAAGAAAACCACTCTTTTTTATGCCTCAATTTTCTTAACTGTTCCCGAAATTGAGACTGAAAGTTTCTTAACTTTTACTGTAGTAAACTGGCTAAAAGAGGTTAGCGTTATTTGTTTTAAAAAATTTGATCTTTTTTAACCAAGATTTTAGATATACTGAAAAGCTTTTTCGCCCGACACTCGTCAGGCCCGTCGGGTAACGACCAAAAGGTGAACAGAAATATACATATAGTTAGATGTGGATACACGTGATAAAATGAATACTATGTCCAATTAGCCGCATGATTGGCCACTTGGCACCAATTCACCATTATTTACTTGAAGAGTGGATGTAAGAAAATGAACTCCTTTTGTCTACAACAAGATTGGGTTTTGAGTCTTTATTTAAACCGATTTCAAAACACTTAAATGAAAGGACGATCTTGCTTGCCCAATGATCCAAAAATTATCATCTGAATATGTTTTGTGCATTCTGGATTTGTAATGAGATGTTGTCCTATGGCCGAATCACAAGTCATTTTAGGATTATTGTTTTTGCACATATGAGGTGGCTGTTCCCTTGTTATAGTGTTTTTTGTCCTGATGCTCGTGGGTACATGTTGTTTTATTCTGTCTGCTAGTCTCTGCGTAGTACGTCCAACTTACCGAGCTTCACATCGGCACGAAATTCGCAAACTACACAACTTTTCTGAGTGGTAGGAACGCTATCTTTTTTTTGCAGAGGGTAGCATAACCCTAGTATTATAAGCCACACGAGGGTTCACAGCATAGAAACGTGATGTAATGGCTATGGTAATTTGGTTTTCAAACTTCGATGAAACATTACCAATCCAGGGCAATTCTAGGTAAACCGGGAACTCCTCAGGACCAAACTATTTTTCTGCTTCAAAGTTGGCAAGTCAGTTTTGTTTAATATAAGAAAGATGACATCTTTTGGATGTCCTTTTTAGGCTAGTTTCGGATGAGCGAACTCAGACTGATATATGTCTCAGATTGGTATGATATTCAACTGCCTGCTGATTTAGCAACCCATCACGTGAATGCTTTTAGACCGGTCTGAGTTCACTGCAATTATTCTGCGCATGCTCGTTTCATGTTTTCCATTCTACAATGCAATGTACGCTTGTTTTGAGAAGTCACTTCGCTCAGAATTAAAGGACATTTCTGCTCACTTGAGGATTTCAGGATTATCTGAGTGTCAGTTCGCCTGCCCCGAGAGCTTCGACCATAGACTGGTGTGAGTTTCAAGTCGAACGAAAGCTCAGTCCTGCCAGAGATTTCTCATTTGAGAGTATTCCTAGCTACTGCAAGCGTAAAAACAGTACCCTGGGCGTTTCCATTAACAGGGATAGCAGTTCCAATTGCATAGGCTTGTCTAAAATCCAGTTATGATGCTGGAGCTAATATTCAAAGCTGCATGTTCTAGAGTGTCAGAAATTTGTTTTCACATAGGTGAATGTAATAGAGTGTGTACCAAGCACCCAACTTTGTAAAGAATACTTTTGATGTGTTCACTCAATAACCATCTTGTCGCGGACTTCCCCCTCGATAACTGCGTTTATACGGATTATCACAGTGAATATAATGATAACTGAAAGCCTATGAAAGATTGATTGAATAAGCTTACTTAGAATTACTATATACCTCCTTGCTAAAGCAATTGTTTAAAGGTATGCTTTGCTCATAAGTTCCTTTATAAAGACTTCTTTGCGATTAGCATACGGTTGACTGTGTCATCTTTTCATTATGTCTTTGCTATGGAAGTTTCTCGATAACTACGGTAGAAGAGAGCGGGTAGTATCTCCAAGTTATAGGAACTTCGAGACCGAGACATTTGTTATAACAGTTGACCAACTTCTGTGCTGCCTGTATGGTCTCGTACATTCGGAGATAAAGTTTTTGATTAACTGTATGGCTACTTTAATAGTAGTAAGTTCATCTGCAATCATCAGACTGGTCTTCGGTCTTAGCATTCAATCATGGCCAGCCCTATGCTTGGTACAAATGATTTGTACTTGACAATAAATAACTACAAGTATACGCACACACACACACACACACACACACACACACACACACACACACACACACACACACACACACACACACACACACACACACTCACTTACTCACTCACTCATTCACTCACTCACCCACTCACTCTCTCTGGCACTTTCAGCTTGCACCTGTATCATTTTTCACCTTGCGCAACGCTACAAATCAGAATAGTGAAGTAATAGTACAAATCAGGCACCGCGGAATAGGGGGGGCTGGGGGGGGGGGGCTATAGCTTCCCACTTTTTTCGAAAATAAACAATAATATTTTAAAGAGGTCAAAAGAATTCGCTAATAATTGATTACTGTAGTTTTTCCGGTACCCAAAGGGGGCATCTGAATTGAGCACTAGTATTGTGCTGCAGGGATTACCTTTTTGTTAAATCGTGACGTCAATAATAGAGTAATATAGCCACTTCGCTAAATTTTAGCCCCCCCCCCCCCACTTCCAGACTGCTCCGCGGTCCCTGTTCTATGAGTTAAAATCGCTTGCTATTCTCAGAACGTCGAGGTCTTCTGCTGTATTGAACTGTCTTTGTGCAAGTATACTGGTTTAAATTTTTATTTGCCCTTGAAAGGCCTTTGATAAAGCACATCAAGATATTATTTTGAAGACGCTAAAAGACAATAAGTAAGTGAGACAGAGCTTGACTGGTTCACTTCCTACATTCAGGAGCGAAGGCAGCTCTGCAATGTTATTTATAGTCTCTCTAGTTATGGTGTCACTCAGGGCTCCTGTTTGGCCCACTCTTGTTCCTTATCTACAAAACTGACCTACCGTTCTGTCTAAATAAAGGAACGATTGCTATGTTGCTAATGGTAGTGTGTGGTCTGGTATTGGTCGAAATGCCTTTATGCACTATGATCTATTTATTGAACTAGCTACATGGCAGTGAATTATCTATAGACATTGCAAAACCACACTTATTGGTAATATTAATCCAGCTCTTCAATGAAATCAGCATCAAAATCGGTTTCAGAACAGTTGAGCCCCATTCTCACATCCAGCCTTTCCGCAGCCATTTCTAAACCGAAAGTCAGCTATACCCTCAACTTAAAAATATATTCAAAACAAATGATGGACGCAATCTATCTATTGTTCGAAGGCTAGTTTCCCGTCCAGTCTCTTTTCCAATATCTTTGGTAATAGGTTGTAGAATGAAATGACGTTTTACAATTACTAAGGCCGACATTGATTGCAATCGACATTCATCATAAATCGTGGTTCATTGTGATTTTTAGCGATTAGTTATCACAGCTTGTAATTGGTTTCCATTTGTAGCAACTAGTTGCGATTAGTCGCTTCTTGCCGTAACTAGTCGTAATTAGCTTTAGTATTTTAGATTCTCGCTAATATTGTTCTGTTCTTGTTTTGTAGGTGGCAAGGATTCACTAAACGAGACCAAATATGAAGTTCCAAACAATCAAAGATACACTTGTTGAAACAATACCAGATGGCATGAAGATTACAGATGTGATAAATGCAAAGATAAAATCTACTGATTTGGAGGTTTGTTTTGTTTCCCTTTTCTCTACACATCTAAGCTCTGATAAAACAAGTATTGTTGCGGCATGGCGACCTTCAGTATTTCCAAAACATAGAAATTCAGGAATATCGTATGGTCATTTCCCTAGTTTACGTAGCAAAGTTCTTGTGTCTGATCACAGAGAGTACTTTTGTGAAGTGAAAGTGCGGGAAAGTGAATGACCCTAGCGGGATTCGCACTCGTAAGGAACCGGACACAACCGTATGTTATTGATAGCAGTTATAGGAGCGCTCTGTGCAACAGTGTCGGAAGAGGGATGCAAGGGGTACAAGAGGGAGCTGCTCTCTTTGCCCTTTTCTAAGAGGGTGGAGGAGGACATGAGTGACGTGCTCAATCCAGTAAATTCTCTTCGACAATATTTTTGTAAAAGAAATGTAATTTATATCCATGGACATATCAGTAGACAGAACCTGTGTTGCTAAATTTGCAAGTCTACATCTCATACCTCAGTATCCCAAACCTATGTCTGCTAGGATCTTACCTCACTGAAGTTGGTATTATGTTTCAAAGTGAACCCTTCATGGGTTCCAGCATCCTTGATTCTATGGTGCTAATAGACCAGGTAAAGAGAAATTCACTATAGCACGAAAATGCGGTACCATGTTTTAGACATACTGAAAAGTCTTTTTTCGTCCGACACTCGTCAGAGTATGAAACGTCGGATAGTGACCGAAAGGTGAACCGAAATATATAGCCAGATGCGGGTACACGTGATATGATAAAAAACGTGTCCTGTTGTGTTCATCATATCACGTGTACCCGCATCTGGCTATATATTGCGGTTCACCTTTCGGCCGCTATCCGACGTGTCATACTCTGACGAGTGTCGGACGAAAAAACTCAAATAAATGAGTAATAGTTTGAGGAAATTGTAATTGACTGAAATCAGGTATAACAATGTAAAAAAATGTTGCTTCTAACTCTACAACGAAATATGATGATAGTCAGTGGCGTAGCCAGCTGTAATTGGTTGGTCGTGCTATCAGCGATATATACAGGCATGGGCGGGCCAGCCACTCATCTGGGCGTGGTTTTTGCATATGAAGCTTTTTTGGGTCATGCCCCTACACTGGACTATGCAAATAAAGGGTGAGAAAAAGCGACATAGCTAAAAAAGAAAAAGAATTCTCGTCAAATTCAGACAACATACAAAATTTATGAAGGAGACTACTGAAAGGATATGCCCCCTAGTGTCCCCTGTGGCACAATTTCTGCATACAGACTTGCTGCAATGAACAATACAGACATGCCACTTAGTGATTCCAGATCATGCGTTTAGGAGGCTATAGATACAGTGGGCTAATTTTTATACTTAAACATATGACAAAATGCATCCACTTAATACACTTCTCTTACAGATTACATAAGTGTAGCAAATGAACAACATAAAAACTTCCACTCTTTCAACAAGTTCTTAATCAGTGAAGCAACTGACTTAAAACCATTTACTTTTCAAACTTCACTTGCTGCCTAAGGCACATTACATCTGTCCACTACCACATAACTGTGATTGAGGCAAGTTGTAAAATATTAAATTATGGGTTCATTCTTTGCTCAAGTTTTCCATTATTTGTCATCTAGAAGGAAATCATCTAGCACTAAGGCAATTAATCAGTAGCAGGCAGAAAGGGAAACTGCAGAGCTTCATGCAGTTGCTACTCTCTTCTAAATAACCACTGGACAAAGAGCAAAATATATATATATCTACAAGTGCCACTTGCAGCTGACCAAATCCTTCTCTGAAGCAATGTATTTGAGCATAAGAAGGGCTCTGGCAACTCCAACAGCTTTCTATGAATGGCAGGTGTCCTTGAGATGGCATGGGTCTAGTCCTTTTCACTTTCAGTATTTCTTGAATTGATAGGTAGGAGCCAATCTGGATTGCATATCACATTGCTGTGTTACTCATCACTCTTCACATCTTAACTCAGGCATACCCTAGAAGGAATATGACCAAGTTGGATGCAATATCTATTTTCGATATCCAATAAAAAAATTGTAACTTAGCTCTACTTGGCTATATGATGAGAATTCATCTCTTATTCGAAATGGCCTTTTCCAGCTTTGCCAATGATAAGTTCTCTGTGGAGAAAGTTAAGTATTCTTGGTTTCTTAACAAAATTTTATAAATATCTTTATGTACTGAAATACTGCAAAAAGAGCCTAAGAGTTCTTGGAACATTTTACTCCTCAACAAATGTCTGAGTTCAAGCAAGAAAGGGTCCTTTGAATAGAGGCACTTGGTACAACCATGGCTTAATCAAACACCCAGGGCAAAGAAGAAAACAAGGCCAACAAAGCTCCTACCTTCACTGCACTTTAGCCATTCTTCTCTATCGTACCAGTAATCTGATAACACTCTGTCTTTAATTCTCATTTCCAACTTCGGCCTTGGCCAGTCTTCTTAGAAACTTATCATCTTCTCAGTTAAATGTGTTGAAAACAACGGTTTGACTACTGGACAAGAGACGATGTCTTCCAAATTCGCAATTCTCTGATCTATTGCTGGTAGGGTTCCATAATTAATCGACGAATTAAGCATCTTTATCCTGAATCACGATACCCTTGAGTGCAGTCGTGCTATTGCCAAAGAGCACAACCAAAGGTTTCAACTAGTTACAAATTGAAACACATAAGCCAATCAAAACCCGCTACGGCTACTAATGTACTGCACATACTATAAGGGCCAAAATAACTAGGTCGTGCTCTGAATTTTCAGCACGACCAACCACAGAGTGTCCAGTGATATAGACGGTCAAATGTAATACTGAAGTAGTGTCAACATGATGGCTGTTTGTTTGGAAACCCTCTGTTTGGTCGTGCTCTAGAGTTAGAGCACGACTAGATACACGGATATGAGAGATATTTTCTCCAACGTTCCTTTGTTCTCTCGGTTATGAGCACGACCAGAGACAGGGATACAAGAGATGCTATCTCTCAAGTAACGTCTTTTCAGAAAGCTGGTTTTACAGATTATTATTAAAATGAAACTCGAAATTATTTTGCATACAACGTTTAGTCGTGCTCAGCACGACCAGCACGACCGCTGGCTACGCCTCTGATGATAGTTGCGAATGTATAACTCAATGTGTCTTTCTTTGACGCGTTCTTCTATCCTCTCGTTGTAATCTATATATCGTTAACAGGCGCGGATCCAGACTACAGCGAAGTATGCTAAAGCTGAAGTCAGATTTTACATTTGTGACGTAATGATTATCCCTGCATACATAACTATGCTTCTTGCTATATAGACTTTGTTCAAGTTACCATGCAAAGCACATTTCTTGATGCACCAATTAGTCCTAAGTCTAAGTAAGCACACAGTTCTTTCCCACTTGTACTATACAAAGCTTACACTGGAACTGGAGTAAACCGACAATACGCAACCTGCCTTTTATGACAGCGTTATTGAGAATCAGCGGTGTATTGGTCAATCATGGCTCATTCCGAGCAGCATCAACTCTGGCGGGAGCTGTAGTCAGTTCAAATCTACCCTATCAAAACAAGAGCTGACTTCTGCTGAAGAGCGAATATCGAATCAAATTTGACGCTGACTGCTGCTGAAAATATAATGAATAATAAGTGGAACGAAATTCACTGGTTGGAAAGGCAATATGTAACATCGCTTTGAGGAGCTCCTGTTGAAGTGAGAAAGAGAGCATCTGTCTCTGGCATTCACGTCCAAAATAATCTCTCAGACATTACGTAATTAGCTTGACATAGCTTATTTGTAACTGATAGAAATAGACGTCATTTCACCGTCATATCTCAGCTCCCCACAATGGCGATTACTGCTAGTTTGGTCCTTTCAAATATAAAACGGCTTTTACAAGACGAAGCTTTACAATTACACGAAAAAGAAAAGCTTCCCTCTGAGACATACACGTTTTCCATGATTTTATCATAAACAAGGAAAGGCACTTCTCCAGGTAACTTCTGCTTGCCTGTAACGGGCCTGCCCTGTAGTTCCCAGTTTCTGAAACTTCCAGAGCAAACACTTCTTGTCAGGCAAAAGGATAAGCTATCAGGGTTCAGTCATTTATAACTCTGGGTACCGGGGCGGGTTAAGATTGGGGAGGGCATGGAAACTTTTTCAAGGACAGTTGGGGGCATGGAACAATTTGGAGAATTTTTGAGGGGTACGAATGCTCAAAAAATCTGAAGAAGATCAGCTCAATGATTTGCAGAAGCCTATTGACTACTGAATTTATACGTATCTAGTTGTCAAAGTTTCTTTAATAGCAATTTTTCGCTCATTTAAATTTTATGTGGCATACAGTGTTATTGCAGTGCTCTTATTAGCATTCATCACAGCGGTTTGTTCAAATGAAATTTCAAGCATAAGTCAACTTTTTCATGAAAACGTGATGAAGTGATGCAACTCAGAAGTCCTTTTGACAAATGCTATGCTGGTATGACAAAGCTATGCAGGTATGACAAAGCTATGCTGGTATGACAAAGCTATGCAGGTATGACAAAGCTATGCAGGTATGACAAAGCTATGCAACACAATTTTAGAGCTAGAATGGATAGAACAAAGTATACTTTATTTAAGATTATCTCGTCACACCCTTGCATTCATGACCAAACCCTAAATTACTGACCACGCCCTTTTACCATAAGTCAGATTTTTGGCTAGATCCGCGCCTGGTTAAGTCCGTATGTTTCTCTTGTCCTTCTGTCTCTCAAGTCTCTTCTCTCATCTGTATTTGATCTTTGAACTTGTCCTTTGTTTGTTATTCTCACTTCCGCTTCTCCAGCACAGTGTCACCATTTTCATCAGAGAGTAACCCATTGAACTAAAATATTTCTATTTTTAACCCATTTAGTTCAATGGAGTAGCCCTAAATCTTAGATTACTGTTTCTCAGCTCATAGTGAAAAAGCAATGAAGCATTTGAACGGCGACCACTATGTGTGACCTATGTGCTGCTTCAATCAACTAGTACTTATAGTTTAGTCTTCCTTTTACAGCTGCTGATTTTGTTGATTGTCCAAGTAATCTACCTATATCTGGTAATATGTTTTATTCTGATCCATTGTTTCTAGGTCGAGTGGCCAAGTGGTTAGAAGGCTTGACTGCTGAGCGGAACATCGATGGCTCGAGCCGAACCCTCGGGCCAAAGGTGGGATGCTCGCTAACTGCCCAACAAGCAGCAAATGGGTACCTGGTGGAAACACTGGGGAGATTAAAGGCGGCGAGGAAAGGAACTGGCCACCCTACCTCACTATGCCGGCGCTCAGGACAAGTGTCCTCTCTAACAGGCACTTCCTAAAATACGGAATTGTATATTGAACTAACCTCTACCTTTACCTTGTTTTTAGGATCGAGATGATGCCTTTTTCGTTGGCAATATTGGAGATGTTTGCAACAAGATTAAAAAGTTCAAACAGCATCTGCCAAGAGTAGAGCCATTTTATGGTTTGTAAATTACTAAATAGCTTTTTTTCTATATGGCTTGCCGATCTCTCTCTGTTCTTCATTTGTGTAGAACAAAAGTGTCTCCATTTTATTCTGAAATAAATCCCGATCTTTGCAGGATTAAACTCCCTTGCTTGAGTAAAGTTTGCCAGAGAGAGAGATGCGACAATGATATGAACAATCGATTCTTCTATTGTTTGTCGACAATATTTAACTCTCCGAACTTCTGTCACTAGTTTCTCACACTTCGTGTTCTGCTTGTGTGCCCGACGCATCAAATATGCAACTACTTTATGCAGACTTGCTTTCTCTTCTTTTCAAAGGACTATATGTATCATAACTTTATCCGAGATCAACAGGAGTCATTCGATGCTTAATTACACTTAATTACTTTTAAACCAATTGTACTCCATTTTACTAATATCATTTCTCGTGTACGTTTTGTTTTCTTCATTTTGCTTTTTTTCTGTTCTGAGTATATTGTTTCTTTTATCAGCTGTGAAATGCAACTTTGAGCCAATTCTTCTGGACCTTTTAGCCAAGCACGGCCTTGGCTTTGATTGCTCCAGTAAGGGTGAGATCCAGACCGTACTCAATCTAGGAGTGCCACCAAGTCGCATCATATTCGCCAATCCATGCAAGCAGATGTCATATATCAGGTATGCTGCCACACACAATGTGTCAATGATGACATTTGACAATGAAGAAGAGTTGCACAAGATCAAATCAGTCTACCCAGATGCCCGGCTGGTTATCAGAATTATGGTTGACGGTGCAAAATCATCTGTTAGCGTAAGTAGATAGATGCTGAGCTCTGCTCTCAAAAGATTGAAGATTGCTGCATTCATCCGTGGACGGATTTCATATCATGCACTATAAATTGTGATGATGATGGTGATGATGATGACGATAACGATGATGATGATGATGATGATGATGATGATGATGATGATGATGATGATGATGATGACGATGATGATGATGATGATGATGATGATGATGATGATGATGATGATGATGATGATGATGATGATGATGATGATGATGGCTAGCCCATGGTTGGAGACCTCCTCGTGGTGGCAAGCGGGCACAGAGAGACTCTGCCCTTTAGTTGATAGTGATTCATTTCGCGGAGACTCAGAATTGGGGCAGATGTTGACGACCTGTGGCAAACTGTCCAGGCCCCTTCAGTGAAAGTCAGGCACAGCAGCTTCAGGCTGCAGCTCTGATAAGTAACGTTTTGGGGTAACAGAGTGGATTGAGTGTAGCCGACTCAATCACCTCTTTTAAACAATTTGAAGGCGACACTAACCTCAGGGTCAGCCTAGGCCTCTTACGGGGCGTACAGGAACAGGAACAGATGATGATGATAATGATGATGATGATGATGATGATGATGATGATGATGATGATGATGATGATGATGATGATGATGATGATGATGATGATGATGATGGCTAGCCCATGGTTGAAGACCTCCTCGTGGTGGCAAGCGGGCACAGAGAGACTCTGCCCTTAAGTTGATAGTGATTCATTTCGCGAAGATTCAGAATTGGGGCAGATGTTGACGACCTGTGGCAAACTGTCCAACCAGGCCCCTTCAGTGAAAGTCAGGCACAGCAGCTTCAGGCTGCAGTTCTGATAAGTAGCTGTTGGGGTAACAGAGTGGATTGAGTGTAGCCGACTCAATCACCTCTTCTAAACAATTTGAAGGCGACACTGACCTCAGGGTCAGCCTTGGCCCCGTAAGGGGCGTACGGGAAAAAGACAAGATGATGATGATGATGATGATGATGATGATGATGATGATGATGATGATGATGATGATGATGATGATGATGATGATGATGATGATGATGATGATGATGATGATGATGATGATGATGATGATGGTGGTGGTGGTGGTGATGATGATGATGATGATGATAATGATAGCTAGCCTATGGTTGGAGACCTCCTCGTGGTGGCAAGCGGGCGCAGAGAGACACTGCCCTTAAGTTGATAGTGATTCATTTCGCGGAGGTTCAGAATTGGGGCAGATGTTGACGACCTGTGGCAAACTGTCCAACCAGTGTCATGAAAGTCATGTTGCAAAGCAATAACTGTGAAGACAAGGCATCACCAGTGTTGGTCAACAAAGGCCTCAGTTTCACGCATAAAATATTTCTTTGAAGGATCTAAAGTTTCTGTCCATTCTTCAGATACTAGAATCTTCTCCAA
>OZ025281.1:13581043-13618543 GCA_964019165.1 Mastigias papua | reverse complement strand
TGCATTATGATTGGTCAATTAGTTTGGGAGAAAATAGATCTGATCAGCATCGTAAACATTTAGTGGCTATGCTAACAGTCTGACACTTACCGTAAAGACTCGATTAAGCCCCCGGGGGCTTATTTGTTGGAAGCCATCTTATGGATGGGGCTTATTCTAAGGGGGCTTATTCGAACGGGGCTTATTAAATGCAGCACCCAAAAATACATTGAAGGCGAAATTTATTGGGAAAAGAAAGCGAGAAGTTGGATGGGTGGTCCCAGCGAAATACCATGCAGAGAAGGAGAGCGAAAGAATATCAAATATTCTTTACAAGAAACAGATAGAAAAGAAAAATACTTTGAAACACTTTGAACTAAATGTTGATAGAGGTAGCATCAAGGAGGGGAATGTTGTGAAGACAGTTGTTCGGGTAAAATATTAGCTGAAATAAATAGCTGAATGTTTTGATTTTCTTTTGTTTTTGACCTGCATTATTCTGAGCACAAGCAAATCCCATGGGGGCTTAATCAAGGCTGGGGGCTTATTCAAGGGTGGGGGCTTATTTGCTAGAAACCATCTTATGGGTGGGGGCTTATTCGAAGGAGGGGGCTTAATCGAGTCTTTACGGTATGCGGTCTTGGAGTCATTGCACTATGATGCGACTCAACCACTCTCCCGGGAGTGTCCTCTGCGCAGTTTTTATTGTACGAATAAGGTTTATTCGAGTATTATTGCTCAAAATCGCTGAGATTTAGGGGGAATGATTTAGGGGGAATAATTCAAGAATAATCTTAGGTTCAAAATCGACAAATTTTATGGATATGAGACTCGGAAAATAATTAGGTACTGATAGTAAAACAAGTATGCGTAAATCATGATTATGAGAAAATCTTCATTTTCACTTCCATTGTCACAATTTTCCAAGAAATAGGGCAGTTTTGTCCTTTTGAAGATGAGGGCGGAGTCTAGACCACCAGGACTCCTTTGTAGCTGCGCCACAGGAGTATATATCGATGTAAGATTTGGTCAAATGTATTCAGCATTTATTCAACATTATATTCAATATTTTATTCAACATTTCCATCACCTGATAAGTCCTGCGCATTGACAAGTTAACAGCACTTTTTAGTGCTTTCTACGCATGCTCAGAAATGAAATGTTGGCTAAAATATTGGATACTGTTAGATTCTTGTTAAAATGATTTCACTGCATTTCTTGTTTCAGCATTTCAGATATTACATTAACGATGGAATTCATGGATCCTTTGCTTGTCGTCACATGGCTGATATCAAGCCACATCCCAAACTTCTTGAAGTAAGTAGATTGTCTGCAGTTATCATTACTTTAGCTCAATAGCAGCTAACATGGACTTAGGGGGCTTTTAATTTACAGGGCTGCAAGCTATCTGCTCGAATCACCGACATTTTGCCCGAATAAGTTTTTCTGGTCCTATTAAGCCGCAGCTATTATTAGGACAAGCTATTGTTTCCTCTGCAGAAATTGCCCGAACGAAATATATTTCTGCCGAACTGGGGGGGGGGCTGCAGCTCTCCCAACCCCCACCCCCTACGCCAACGCCAGACAATTTCAACTTAGTTAGGGAGCAGTCATTATTTATGGTCAGGTGGGGGACTGAAGAGAAAGCGTTATGTTCTCTCAAAAAAATTTTACCCCACCATTTGCTAAAGTGAAATTTTCATTACCCCACCGAAGGGAAAGAGCAAGGGTACATTTATGTTTAAATATGGTATATGTTTTTACACTACCCCCGTGGTCAAAAATTATTCTTCCACCCCACCTTATATAGCCTTATTTTTGTCAGTTTCCCGCCGTTTATCTTTAGTCCCCCACTCCTGTCATAAATGATGACCGCCTCCGTAGAGAGGTGATGAATTGACCAACAAAACCATATAGCTGATTAAGTATAGCGGGGGGATACTGACTGCTATTGTTAGAAGTTATCCCACGAAGCTATTTTTTAATAGTCTGTTGGAACTGCAGAATTTCACTGACGCATGAAAAGGTGGGAACATTTCATTAGTATAGTGAAAATACTCTTTTCTTCCGAAACTTGTCAGAGTATGACACTTTGGATAACGACAGAAAACTGGACCGAAACATGTAGCCAAATACGGATAGATCCACATGACAAGATACATACTGCGTACAATTGCCCACACGGTTGTGTAAAACTACTGAACATGACGTAACAACAGTGACAAAAACAAAACTAGTGCTCTAACATTACTCCCTCCTTCAAAAAGAAGCCCCCAGGCGTCACTTATCAAAAGAGAGCAAAGTCAAGAGAGAAACATATATACAAACGACAGACAATGCAAAACAATGGAAAGCATCTTCAACGAACAAGTTACGTTACACTAGGATAATTCCCCTCCGCACATGCGCATTTGATGTATCTCTCCTGCCTACTTAGCCGTAGTCACCGGCGGTGTGAAATCGTAAGCTCTCTATTGACGCCCGGCACAACGTTCTCAGCACTGCACGCTGGTAGAAGCTTAGCGCGAACGAAACGACGTCTTTCGGGCCTCTGTACGCCATAAATCATCGCCTGTGACCTCATTTCGGTACATACCACCTGGTCTTTGTCGTCTGTAAGATTCTCTGGTGCGGCCGGAACCTGGGCCGGAATATCCTTTGCTCGGACGGGTGTGGTCCGCGAGAGTTGCAGATCACTTGTTATCCTTTGGAGCTCTTTCAACAATTCATCAGTATCCCTTCCAAGCGACCGAACATCTATGTAGTCACGTTTGGATGACGGCTGATCCCTTAATGATGCGTGGGGACAGGAATATCTCCTGCCCCAAAAGTACTTTGCAACATGGCCAACAGTACTTTGCTACATAACGAACAATAGAATATGGGTCGGCCATCGTCATAGCGGTAGATGTTTAAAGTCCTTGACTGGTATCATATTGACCTTTGAAGGAAAGAGTTCGTTGCAACGGGATACCAATGAAAACTACTCAACATGACGTGACAACAACAACAAAAATAAAACTAGTACTCTAACAGTTGGCCCGTGGGCACCTCTTCAATATTATTTAGTTGAAGAGCCATAGTGTTCAATTTTGGAAAAAATTTCAAGTAGAACGAGTTCCCACCTTTTCGTTTAGTAGGATAAGAATAGAAACTTCTTTTCTAAGACACAATAGAGTGTGAAATAGACTATCGGTGTACTTAAAAGAATTCTTCAAGGTGCTGCGAGCACCATGACATATTATTTAGACCAGGGATTCCCAACCAGGTATCATTCCAAGGGGGTGCGAGAAACGCCCAGCTTAATGACAGGTACTTTATCTATTTACTACACTACAACGACCCTGAGCAAACTATCTTTCGCAGGGGAGTTAAGTTCAGAGCAAAAACTTTTCAAGGGTGTAGACATATACGGTATGTTATGGACTGAACTTGTTCTTTGTTACTTTTCTTAGGAATGTCCCTACACAGGAATGCCCCAACACAGGAATACCCCTACACAGGAGTACCCCATATACAGGAATACCCTATAGGGGAATAGCCCTATACAGAAATGCCCCTACAGTAGTTCTATTTTCTTTTCTTCTTCCATTTCAGCCTTCTAAGAGTTCTAGACTATACCCATCAAGCATTTGGGGTCCAACTAGTAACCCATATGACTGCATATCTAAGCAACTATCGCTGCCACAGGTATGACATTTACTCTTAACGCATTATTAAGTCCCCAGGGGACTTATGACTTCTCGATGTTCTAGAAAGGGTTTAGTTATTTAGAAATGTCAATATAAGTGAGTTTTCTAGTGCTCTATAAGCTGCCCTCTTCCAGTACTCTTCGATGCCAAGACGAATATTAAAGAGAGTTAATTCAGAGTTAAACAAGAAATCATCAACTCTAATGTAAATGAACTTAGACATAGGAAATATAGAAAATAATGTGACTGTTTAAGACAAGATTTTTGCATTCTTTTTATCAGAGCTATTGGTATATTGTGATGGGGGCTATTGCAAAACTGCATGATTTGAGGGTAGGAGGCTTATTGGAGAGAGGATTTAAAAGAGAGATATGGGACTAGATAGAATTTTTCTTGTACTCAAAATCTTTTGCTTACATTTGAATCGAGCTATCCAACGCAGTTAGTATCCAAACGTTTCAAACTATTTTGTATAGCGGTCCCCCACAGTATATATTTTCAAAGCAGGGTCCCCCTGGAGGGATAAATATATATTCTGTTTAATGTACTTTCACAGAAAGCAAATACCAATCGTTACATGGGTTGCTGAAACAACGCTTCGAACAAGCGAAGATAGCCTCTCAAGGTCTCTTGACACCCTTACCAGTCCCTCATAAACCCTTCGCGGCCCCCTAGGGGACTAGGGACCTTAGTTTGAGAACCAGGGATCCAACAATTTGACAGCTACTGCTTGGAACCAAGATGATGGTGTACTTTGAGCATATGCTTTTATAAATGTTTGTATTTCATCAGGTTACATATGGATGAACCTTGTTAGCTTCAGAATTCTCAGAAGAATTTGCTTTGTTTTCTTCCATTGTAAGCAAATATATATTTCCAGTTTTCTGCCCCTTGAGGAATCTTCACAGAGTGACACCGATAGATACTACTTGAAATTGTATTTACCTCTGTTCAATGGGAATTTTCCTTCGCCTTCTCCTCAGATGCAGGTTGGAGACTGGATCTATTATGAAAACATGGGAGACTATACATTATGCGCCGCATCGGTCTTCAATGGATTCACAAGGCCTCGTATTGATTACGTGGTTGAAGAATTCCATGTTCCTACCCTCAGTCAGATATATCAACCTGTCATTGAATTCCAAGATGCCCCACAGGAGAGTGAATTGCAGTGAAACAACAACGTACCTTTTGAACAACGCATCAAAGAATGGCATTTGTATGAAGATAGCACCCGGCAATAAAGATTTTGTCTGTCGTAATCTCGTCCACACTGTCTAGCATGTCTGAAAATGACACTTGCAGTAGTTTTTCGTCTGTCGTTTATTTTGTCCAAAGCATACATCAAATTTACAACATTTATCGTTTCATTTTTGGTTTATCAATTAAATCTTTCGTTGTAGCCTGTAGCCTGTCACTGACGAATTTAAATGTAGATATTTGGAAGAAAATTGGCTTTTCACCTTCAATGCTTCATAAATATCTTTAGTAAGTGAAGATCTGTGCTGCAAAGACTGTTCGGCTACCGTAAAAGCTCTATTTAGTTTCCCTCTCTCTAAAATCCTTCAATTCATAAAGTTTGCAATACGCCCTTTCCCCTATTACCCCTCCTCCTGTTATCTTATACCTGAACCTATGTTTCCATATGCCACTGCGAGTTTTAAAGGAAGCACTTATTACATGGATTTCACACAATTTATATGAATTTGCCTTCCAAATTCTCGAGTGAATAAGAATATTCGAAAGTGAAAAACTCCCTAGGGATT
Organism: Mastigias papua; assembly: GCA_964019165.1. Classification (NCBI taxonomy): domain Eukaryota; kingdom Metazoa; phylum Cnidaria; class Scyphozoa; order Rhizostomeae; family Mastigiidae; genus Mastigias; species Mastigias papua. The sequence continues at coordinate 13,613,106 of OZ025281.1, read as the reverse complement.
TTTTCAAGCTTCTTAGATTTTTTGGTCTTCTAGATGTAGGTGCCTTATAGGAAATAAGTCTTTTTTTATGAGTTGCTATGCTAGACCATGCTCCATGTCAAATCGTATTGTAGTGATTTGTTTGTGAAATTTTTATACGTATACAAAAAATATTTTTTATTCCTGTACTGCTTCCGTGGCAATTAATGTGCAATTAAAATAAGGAAGTATTAAGGAACATATAGTACTGAGAATTGAAGAGAAGGACATGGGAGGACTGCATCTCAGAGCTTCTGGGAATATCAGCTGTAGAAGCAGGGCAATATGCTCAATGCAGGACAGCACACAAGACAGCTGTTTAAGCAGCCACGTTCTTAAAATGATCTGCTACTGATAATGATGATGATTATTATTATTATGATTATGATGATGATGATGATGCTGATGATGATGATGATGATGATGATGATGATGATGATGATGATAGCCAGCCCGTGGTTGGAGACCTCCTCGTGGTGGCAAGCGGGCACAGAGAGACTCTGTCCTTTAGTTGATAGTGATTCATTTCGCGAAGATTCAGAAGTGGGGCAGATGTTGACGACCTGTGGCAAACTGTCCAACCAGGCCCCTTCAGTGAAAGTCAGGCACAGCAGCTTCAGGCTGCAGCTCTGATAAGTAACTGTTGGGGCAACAGAGTGGATTGAGTGTAGCCGACCCAATCACCTCTTCTAAACAATTTGAAGGCGACACTGACCTCAGGGTCAACCTAGGCCCCGTAAGGGGCGTACAGGAAAAGACAGATGATGAATCATCCAGACTAAAATTTGACTGAAAAGTGTAGTGCCCAGGCGCAGTAGTAGTTGCATCAACTTCTAGCAAGGAAAAAGGCCGAAAAGAGCAAGCAATTGCTATACAGAGGAATTTTTCCAAATCAATAAAGATACTTAAGGGAGGCCGATCCCCCTTAATTAGTTTCAGAGTTGGCCTTGGCACCTGAGCCCCGAGATTCTCGTTGCTAACAGAAAAGTAGGTTGGTTGTTATTATCAGACTCAAAAGCAACGAAGCATAATTGAGTTTTGAGCAATGGGGGTCTTCTATGCATGAAGCCGTGACAAAATAGAAAGCGTAGATGAGACAATGCGCATCATATCTTCTGAAAACATTTGAGGCACCAATACTTCATTGTAAACTGGTTGAACAATAAGGCTCATTAGTAGCAATGGAAAGAGAAGCTGTAGACTGATTTTAGTAACTTAAACCAAGGAAAAGAGAAGGGGTCCCAGCCCCTCTTTAAAAGTGAAGGGAGCTTAGCCACCTCCCCGAACCCCCTCCATCTACAGCCCGGCTAGTCATCAGAACTGGCAATAGATTTATTGCAAGACTTGGCAAGTCTTGTAATGAATCCATTGCCAGTTCTGATGTCAGTTCTCATTTTTACTATCGAATCTTTCCACAGGTGAGTTCCATGAGTTCCATTATTCAAAGAACTTCGACGGAAAGGATTCAGAATGTGTGAATAGCAGTCGAGAAATCACGCAAGCATTATAGTCAACTTAGCAGTACAAATGTATGGGATTAACAGCTGAAAACAACAACAGTGTACCCCCTGTTTGCCTCAAAATGTTGTGAATATATGTCAATGGACAGCGATTTGAGGTAATGCTACTATCAGATTTTTCAAATGAAAATTTGCCATCTTTTCACTCCCCCCTCCCCCTCCCCCCTAAAGAAAATTTCTACAGACTATGTATAAGGATATAATCTATAAGAATATTGAGGCTCACCATCCGTGAAATCTAAGAATAATTTAAGAAAAATGCCAGGCTCAAGATTCATACAGACTTAGGTCAATTTCGGGAAAAGTTAAGAAAATTGAGGCTCAGATGAAACAGTGATTTTCTCATAAAAAGCGTGTATTTAAAGAACTTGCTGCACAAAATACTGACAACAGCATTCTTCTTAATTGCTTTTCTTTCCTTCTTGTTCAAACCACATTGAACGATACCGGTAACAACCCGGGGGAAGGGGGTTGTTGCCAAAGTACATACGCAGATAGGGGGTTCTCAGAGAAGCGTATGTTTGTTAACAGGGGGGAATCGAAATTTTAAAAATTTTTGCGTACGTACTATGTGAATGGCCCGCATGTGTCATTGCCCATGCAGTACGATTCAAGTGTTCACCGGTTTGTGTATACCTTTCCTGTCCTTACCTCGACGACAATAACGTACATATCAGCCATGAACAATGGCCCTTGGATACCATTTTGTGTTTCTTTGGAAGGTCTCTCTTTAATTACCTGAAGTAAAATTGAAGATTTGACTGCATCTATGAGGACATTTTAGGTTGCATAACTTTTAATTCAGCATAAATCAAATTGCATCAGACGTCAAGTCAGTGTGTTTGAATTGTTCGAGGCTCAAGAACTCTTTAAAAGACTCACAATGCGTCTTGTTGAGGTCAATACCTGATATCTTTCCCCCTTTCAATTCAATTGAGAGGCTAGAGAATGTCGTCGAATCAAGTCTGAATGACAAATCATTGCTCAAAAACAAACGTTGCCAGTGGCAATATGTGCCACCCCATTTCGACTTTAATGCTCAGTCAGTGGCCATATCCTTGTCGTCAATTTTAACCTTGCAACCCCCAAGTTGAGCTTGGTAGCAACCCCCTTGCTTGTATATGAGCAAGTTGCTTCCCAACCAAAGAGCAACAGAAGTCAGTGGCAACAGAGGAGATTTTGTGGATTTGTGAGCAAAGCTGCTAATATCAGAAAACGAGGCATTCCACTGTGTAACAATTAGAACTTCACAAATACTAAAAGAACTGCTGAGAGATCGCGCTGAAGGTGTAACGCTTAAGGTGTTTTAGCATCTTCAAGGCTGGTTTGGTTTAAAGTTAATTGATCGCACGATTCGGACTTTAAGAGACTTTTTGCGGGTAAGTAATGCATTTTGGAATATTGAAACGTTGCTCTTTGAAATACTGGAAAACGATGCCTGATTCTGTAGGATGAAATTCCTTTTGTCTAAAAGTCAATGTAAGATTTTGACCCGAAGATTTTTATTATGTGCAATAACTGCTAAAGCCCCTAAGGACACCCATTGAGAAATGCAGATTAATTTGACAATAGTGAGTGTCCGATCAAAAAGTCAAGGCTTTTGCTATTGCACCCTCTTTTTATAAGAACAGTTTCATAGAACACGAGACTCAACATTTACCGAAAATTAAGAACGAGTAATGAGGCTGAAGCACTATCGTAAAATGATTTGAAAACTGATATAAAACTTTTTAAACTCTACAATGGTTACCAAAAGTCCTTGAAGCACCCAAACCCAATCACCGGTGTAAAAAGTCGTAAATGTTCCAAGACTTTTGTGAAGGATTATACATCTGTAGGAACGTATATATTTTGTCTTCTGCTAATGCTATTAAAAATAATACCTGTTTCATAAGCATTCAAATGTTCTATTGTATATTGTGCAGTGTCTAAATTGCCTACACCCGAATAATTTAAGAACAGATTAAGAACAATTAAACCTCAAAATTTTGGAAAAATTAAGAACAGCCAGCCTGAACCTCAGTTTGTTATGGTTCTTATAAAAAGGTGTTTCCCCAGCCCCATAACAAGGGGTCATCATATATTGACAGTCTACTTCAAACCTCTAGGAAGTCCGTTGTAGATAATTGAGAAATACAGAAACTCCCAGCTCCACGAGGATAAACTGCGATAGGCAGAAGTCTTTCTCGTCCCGAGGTGTCGAGCTTAGGAAAGAATTGAGGAATGAACAAAATAGCTCCCCTTCTGTCATAACTTTCAAAAATCCCATTTCAGCATTTTTAGGAATAGCTTCATTGTTTATTCTAAACTCTTGATTTTGTATTATTCCTAATATATTGCTAATAAAGAATGCTAATATTTTGATAACAAAAGGGCTTTACACACTTTCTTTAAGAGCATATAATTTTCTGCTGGGCCTTAATATTCTTACAACTTGTTGTTTTTGGGCCTAAGATTATTCTTAAATCATTCATACATCTCACCGATATTGAGCAGTAATATTCGTGTAGACTATATTGTTATAATAAAAAGTTTGCAACAGACACTCCACGAAGAGTTATTGAGTCGCATCATAGCACAATGAATCACAGACTAACAATTTATTTTCTAAAAAATCTCAAGCAAACAGAAAATAAAAGTCTTCGTGAAGTTCGAGTCTCCCAATATTCTTGAATTATTCTTATAATTCAGTGATGTTGAGCCGCAATATTCTGATAGACTACATTCTTATAAAAAATTTGTAAATGTGTTTTTCGTTAGCAAGAAAGGGCTTTGCACTATCAAAGGGTAGGTGTGAATGGCCACCCGATGAAATTACAACTTCGTGACATATAAGGCAGGTGGATGTGTCACTTGGCGATTAGTGTGTAGTTCCTTCAGCAAAGAGGGGGTTTGCGTGGTCAAAGGATATGTGTGAATGACCACCGTATTATTTACAGCTTCGTGACAAATAATTCATCGATTTGAAGAGCCACGTTTAACCTAGGCCTAAGGCAGGCGGGTATGTTACTGTCGTGCGTATCAAATTGACCTTTCATTGAGCAAAGTTACGTGGATAGAGGGTTCAACACCGGCTTATAGAAAAGTTCGTTCGAACATTTATTTTCTGTTGATCACAAACAATTGATTGTAACAAGCATCTATGCAAACATTTACTGTAGATTTGCTTGCGAACCCAAATTTCTCGCGTTACGAATTTCCATCGAATTACTCTAAAATAATAAATGGAGATCTGGAATAAGGTGGCTTGGGTGAATAATTTTCAAAAAATTAATAAGCGGGGGCATGTTTATTCTGAACTCAAGAGTACCGATATTGTTTGCATTCATATCAGACCTCAATTGCCATCGTGGTTGAGATTAATAGATGGATTTTAGCAGTTGTATTGTCATCCTGAGGTGGAAATGAGTCTGTCATGTAAAAGACCAAAGAGATAAGCATACTATGCGAGGTGAGTGGCCAAGCGGTTCAGTTGCCTTCCGTTAGCTAGCTGAGGTTAATCTTGGCTATGCTTGGTCAGAACTGGATGGGCGACTATACAGATATAACGACCAAAACAACTCACAGTAATCTCACTTAATAAATTAGCTACAGTTAGCTAGCCTGATGAAAAAGGCAAACTGTTATATTTATATCCAGAGTAAAATAATAAATAACAGTAAAAACCTCATGCAAATGAAATATAGGGCTATTCAAAAAGAATGCAGTTCAGGGCTATTCCAGGGTTCGTTCATTTGGCAAAAGATAGAGTAAGTCGTGCGAATGATGGTGCTGCGAAACTTCAAAACTAAGTAATGCAGGTGCCCATTATCAACATCTAAGGCACTGCACATATTAATGAAAGAAGAACAAGAGAGACCATATATTCTAAGAGAACTGATAGAGAGATTGACACGCTTTTTTGTAGATATACCCAACTTTTCGCTGAGCCTGACTATTCTTAAAATTTTCCTATTTTGAGCCTAAGATTATTGCTAAATCATTCATAAATCTCGACGAGCTCACGGGCACTTCCTCCAACAAATGGGCAGTTTTTACCCTTTCATACTGCCATTATACTTCCTTAAAGTTTAGAGTAGGCCTATTAGATATAGATGTAGATAGATGATCTTTTAGTATTAACATTTGTATAAGCCAACATATTCTTAATACAAGAAGTGTGTAACTGACATTCCCCAAAGAGTTGCCGAGTCGTATCATAGCGTGTTGACTCCATAACTGGATAAGTCAAACTCGCTACTTTGTCTTCAAAGAATGCTCAAAAAAGCAAAGACGTCAACGTTTGACGAAGTATGAGCGCTGCATTATTCCTAAAATATTCTTAAAATTTAGCGATATTTAACCTTAATACTTTAAACAGACTATATTCTTTTAAAAAATGTGTAATACCATAAAAATCTGTCCTGTATATTGTACTAAAATTTAGTGAATTATTTTAAACAATCAGGGAAGGATGAAATGCAATTCGGGCACTGTTTTGCAAGAGGATACACTGTTCATTATAATCACAATCATTAACAGCCTCATTACAGTGCCAATCATCACAATAGTAATATCATAATATTGATCATATTGTTTGCCTCAGGAAGAGCAGTGGAATGTTAACATGTAATTTTTAATTCAAGCAACCCACTTTTAATTTTTATTTGTAGAACAGCGGTTAAATTTTTGACTTAGCTGATATTTAAATGGAACATAAAGCAATTCCATTTCAGAGCGGCTGCTTTTTACTGCACAATGTCCTCACCGGGTTTTTCTGCCACGTGTCAGTTTTAATGACTTATCCAATGCGTTGGTTGCTTTTGAAGATCCTTCTTGATTTTAGAGTATTGTAGGCCTTTTTACACACAACTTCCTGTGGTAGACAGTTAGCATTGCAGTACATTGTAGAGACAAATTAGGTCATGACTTTGCTTTTGTAGTTTAACTACTATTGTTGTTGTTATTTTATTTCAAGGTTTGTTATTTTATTTTATATTTTTATCAGTAGGATTGGTTTGTTAATATTTGCATTTCATTGCCAAAAATTATGTTACAGATCAGCCATTTATGCACTGCCTTAATATAATGAGGTTTATGATTGTATACTTAATTATTATCATGAGGTTTCAATAAAATATACCTCTCTTTTATTTCCTTATAAAATTTCTTTGTTTACAGTATGATTCACCTATCCTTTTGCTGTAGCCTCCTTTTGACGAAGGGGCTTTTGATAATTGCAAATCAGTCAGAAAATCACATGATTGTCCACTCCTCTGTTTAGCTATACAATACTATGATTGACTGGATGTTTTGCAGTAGATGCACATTTGCCGTTATTGATCCCCAATGCAATTCCTTTTATTAGTGAAAATTAGAACAATCTTGCATTTTGACGAGTAGCTATGAAGGGATTCACCAGAGAAAAATGAGGGAAAGTTCCCCCGGGCCAAAAAAGGTTGAGAAACACTGGTATGCAGTAATAAATTACTGTTGTGCGGCTTCAGCGAAGACATTTGAGGACTGGGTCAAGAATGAGTAGAAAGTATGAAATTTACCTACAAAAGGGAACTTGGTCCCCATGCTCCCGCAAATGAAAAGCATGAGGGGGCTTCACCTTCTCTCCCCTCCTCCTGAATCCCTGGAAAAACATTTAGAATTGCGAATTGACCACGATTGCTTGCACTTATATTTCATCTCTTGTAGATTATACAGATTTAAAGAAAGATATCAAGCATGATACTCGAACCTATCAAGGATACAATTGTCGAAACAATATCAAACAATGTGAAAATAGCGGATGTCATAAATGCAAAGATCAGCTCCACCGAAGGAGAGGTTTGTTGCACCTCCATGCAATCTTTATACTCTGGTAGAGCAGTGATTGTTGTGCCACGTAGACTGTTCTCATTTTCTCACTTGTGTTCATTTGCCTTGCATATTGTTAGGCATTATTCTAAAGGAGATAACCATATGTTGTTGCTAGATATGTCGAATGCGCTGTAGATCATAGTGAACATGCAGTGAAGTCGTTAACATTGCTACCATTTCAATTGATGACGAGGCTACTGCATTTAATAGATGTTTACAATTTAGTCTTCCTTTCAGAGCTGTTGATTGTTTTAATTCCCAAGTTAATTTACATCTGGTGATATTTTTTACCTTGATCCATTGTTTTTTAGGACAAAGATGATGCATTTTTCATCGGTGACCTTGGAGATGTTTGCAACAAGATCAAGAAGTTCAAACAGCATTTGCCAAATGTTGAGCCATTTTATGGTTTGTATATTGCTATAAAGTTACGCTCCAATCAGCCTTACCAATATCCTTTTTCATTTATTTGGAACACGAAGAGCATCTCGTGAAATACGAGCTCTTTATGATTAGGCTCTCTTCTGCAGTGGAATTTAGCAAGATAGGTGCAGCAAAGTCGATGAACAAATCCTTATTCTATATATAAAGATAGTATTGAAATTTTTGGACTTCTATTCTTAATCTTTCATGCTTCGTGTCCTCTTTGTGAGTCCTAAACATCAAATGAATGCGTCCTAAATGTAATTGTCAGGTTACAATATATCGAAGTTTATGTTGTGTGCTCTATACTTAAGTTGAGATATGAATAACAATAGCAACTTTCAGCTTTATGTTTCTTGACGTGGCATCTCGTATGCAACCCGATGATTGAAAACATGAAACTTAAAGTTGCTAGAGTGCGGTCTTGATATTTTGCTCCTGAAACGTTTTACGAGACTGTTTGAGTTTCTTCTATTGTTAATCATATTTCAGATATTCATAAAACGTCTGAAAACAGTACTAAATACTTTGTATCTGTAGCCCATCGTAAGAAAAGCCAACCACAGTATTTTGCTTATACTTTTGTATCGCTTTGAACTTTCCTTCGTGAACAGCTGTGAAATGCAACAATGAGCCAATTATTCTGGACCTTTTAGCCAAGCACGGCCTTGGCTTTGATTGTGCCAGTAAAGGTGAGATCCAGACCATACTCAATCTAGGAGTGTCACCAGATCGCATCATTTTTGCCAACCCGTGCAAACAGGCATCATTCATCAGGTATGCTGCCGCTCATAATGTGTCAATGATGACATTTGACAATGAGCAAGAGCTGCATAAAATCAAATCAACATACCCAGATGCCGAGCTGGTAATCAGAATTTGTGTCGACGATTCAAAATCGTCATTTAAGGTAAGAAAGTTACTGTTGCCCACCTGAGACCGTTAGTGTTGGTGGTTTAGCTGGCAGTGATGGTGGTCGTCGTGGATAATCGTGGTCGTCGTTGTGGTGGTCGTCTTGGTCATGGTTGTCGTGGCCCTCGTGAGGATGGTTACAATGATGAGGGAGCAAGCTAGGCCATTTCATATATCGGTTGAATGTCTCCAAGAGACTGTGTTCTACTTTAAGACTCCATCGTAGGCCCATTCGGTGCTAGATCATCTAATGAATTATTTCGATCACAAAACGCTACATCTTTGTTGCACTTTTGAGTTCAAATGTAAAATCAAAAGTAAATGGGTAAGGTAGTAAGCAACGAAAGTTTATTGTCCTTAGGCACTCCATCCTTATTGCTGGGTATTCTTTACCCGTCGACAGTCAACCGGCATTAAATTAGCACTAGAGCTACGTCTAGCATTGTTGTAACTTGCTGGGTCTCTGAGTAAATGTGTGAGTACATTTATTTATGAATTATGGTTTTTAAAATGTAAACTTAATACAGCTATGAAGCTACCTCATTACAATTTATGCTATAGCACACGGAATCCTACCAAATCATGGGCTGAAGGCACCAGTGATCGTAAACATTGGATAAGTGGAATAAGTGAATAAGTGAAATTCACATTTGTGTTCTTTTCTAAAAGCGCTCAAGTAAGCAATGAAACCTAAGTCTTAATGACGTTTGAGCCTTGTATTATTCTTAAATTATTCCTAAATCTCAGCGATTTTGAGTCTTAGCAACATTCTTATAGACTAGAACCTTACAAAAGAAGTGTGTGCTACATCTCACGTTTATGTTTTTGTTTTAAATTACAAATATACAACCATTTTTCATTGGCAAATCAGTCATTTAGAAGTTTCTTGACTTCCAACATTCAAAATTGCTCTCATTGCCCTTGTAGTTAGGTGCCAAATTTGGTGTGCCCCAAGGCGAGACAAGGGCACTTTTGGAAGTCGCAAAGCGTCTAGATTTGAATGTCATTGGAGTGAGGTGAGTTTCTGTCAAACTCATAACTCTCTGTTTTCTCCTAGCTTACCTCCTCTCTAGAGGACTTGATCTACTGATCATGTTGGAAACCATGTTTTCGCTTGAAGGTTATGGTTGAGGAGTCTCCACAACTAGATGGACTTTTCATCCATTTGCTCCCTACCCGAGAATCAAACCCATGGTTGTGTTAACCCACATTTCGCTTTACAGTGTCCTTATTTAATTCATTATTTTCATACACGGGACCTTTACTGACTTTCGTTTGCTTACAACTGAAGATTTTTGTCTTTGTCAATTTTAGTTTTCATGTTGGCAGCGAATGTTTCGACTCATCTGCGTTTTATTTTGCTGTAGAGTCCGCAAAAACTGTTTTCAATGAAGCTGTACGTATGCTGTTTGCTTTTTGCCAAGTTTCTGTTCATTGAGGACTTACCTATGACAGAAGCATGTACGTTTTCTAATGTAGCATTTTATGTTCAACCTTGGTTATAGGTGTCTTTATCTGTGGTGGTTCTGCCTGTTTTTGAATTAACGAAGTACATTATATTGCTAGGACAGCAGTACCATTTTAAGAACATTTTCCAAGACCACACTGTGGTGTGATAAGCTTTGGCCACACCCTGCATGGATTTTTGGCGACCACTCCCCGAGACTTTCATAAATTGCTGGTATTACCTTTTGCTGTTTGACTACACGTTGCTAAACTTTCTTCCTGGGATACCGTGAAGTGTTCCAAAAGGTTATCGTATGGCATGATGGTCAAAGAAGGTAAAGGAAACGTTGGAGTTTCAGCATTGTAAATATTGATCACACTGTTCAATATCATAGACCATAATTACAAAGAAGGTGAAGTGTGGCAAAGACCACACTATAGTAGGTAATGTAGGAACGGAAAGGATTTCAGCTGGCTTCCATGTGTTTCTGGTTTACAGCAAGCAACATTGTGTTAGCCGTTATCAATATCTTTTAGTACACTTGTGTTTCCTTGCGCAAAGGATGTCATATAGAGAATGTATCTCGTTTTCCAACATCGACAAATCAACTCACTTCAAACCTACTATAAAATAAAACCTATACGTGTCCCATTTAAATTTGCCCTGGGGACGAGTCTTTTCATAAACAGCCAAAATGTCATGCTCCACAAGTTTGTCAATATTCTTTGGCCATTCTTTGACACACAGTTGATGCTTTATGCTCATTGGCTGATACAGTTGTTTCTTTATGCTCATTGGTTGTCAGAGATTGGTTATGAATCTGATTTGTTGATTTATTTGCAAAGAATAGCTTTATGAACATTGATATGACGATCATGTGAAATTTAATTTTCTGATTGAGTTAAGAAGCACAAACGTGTTTACAAACGTGCTTGCAAACTTGTTTACGTGTTTGCAAACATGTTTATAAGCATGCTTACAGACGTATCTACAAACATGTTTCAGTTCCTGTCTTCAATCAAATATATCAAGATGCTCAAACATATTGATGGCTGTTTGGTGTAGGGGTCGGAACACCCATACAAATGGCTTTCAGCCAACTGGATGAATTGAGAACTAAATCGTCTCAGATTTTAGGGTATTGTATAAAGCCGCAAGATCCCAATATTGATGGTCTGGCTTGCGAGAGGATGGTGTGACAGCGCTCATTACAGATTCCTTTGGCTCATCTGAGTTGTTGTATTCGATTCATTCTAGGAATCACTTGGCTTCAATATGACGCTGCTTGACATTGGAGGAGGATTCCCAGGCGATAATGCGGCTGCTATCTCATTTGAGGAGGTAAAGAATTTGTAATGTGATCCTACCAGCTTTGATCATTTTGATTTGGTCGATGATCGAGTGATTCACTTTTCGAAGAACTGATGTATTGATAATTAGATAAAAGTTGCAATTTGATTTGTTGTTGATATACTGATTGCTCGATGATTTAGTTCAAGTTCATTTACAAATTAGTTCACTTCAGTTCACTTCACTTCAGTTCAATGGCTCATCAATCAGCCAAGGGTATGCTTTTTCAGCGATTGACTTGACGGCTGCTTTTTCCAGTTATTTGATTGGCACTTAAACTAAATTGCTCACTGAATGATAACTAACCTATAACTCGATCAGGGGATTTACCTATTGGGTTGTTGATTGATTGTCTGATGGAATCATTGATTTGCTGATTGAATCACTGATTTAATGACTGATTAACTTTGTTCCAATGATTGCTTGTTCATTTCCTGCTAAAGTATATCACAGCAAGACAGTGCTAGGAATGATCAATATAGGAATTTTCACTAATAACTATCGTTTGCTTAGGCGGCTGATCAGCTGAACAGAGCGTTTGCAAAGTATTTTCCGGCCACTTGCGGAGTGCGGATTATTGCCGAACCAGGGCGGTTTTATATGTCATCAGCATTTACCCTTGCCTGTAACATAACATCGGTCAGATGTATCTCCAATAATACAAGCAAAGAGGGGGACTGCCAGAAAGAGGTTTGTCTGTTTCAAACAGGGTTTTATCACACTTTGAAACGATATACTTCCTAGCGTCAATACTGTTGATACATTATCCAAGAAAGAAATAGCTATTTAAGCATATCACTGCTTTATATTCTATTTATTCTATTCACATTGCATTAGTTCATTTCATATGGTATCAATACGTTTGATATGAACAACATCAGAAAGGAAAGTTTTTTCCTTGCAGATATTTCAAATATTGAACACACAGTTGTATGATCATACAAGGAGTTACTAGCAGTACCGTCGAGAGGGAAAGTTGGCTAGTGTAAATTCGCGGGGCTTGGGGGCCCGGGGGAATAGTTGCTAATGCTGGCATATAACGATTTTGAAACATACGCTGGCCCGTGACAACTTTTTCCCCGGGCACCGACCTGGCTCTCGATGGGCCTGTTTACTAGTACTTGTTTTTCAGATGATAACTGCAATGCATTTCCTGTTTCAGCGTTACATGTATTACATTAACGACGGTACGCACGGATCGTTCCATTTCTACCATTTACTTGGCAGCAAATCAAGTCCCAAACCTCTTACGGTAAGTAGGCCTGAATGTTGTGTAGTTGTCATGACTTCGGATTGTCAAACTAGCTACTTTGGTGATGAACCTATAAAATCAGGTTAAGCTTCACAAGAAAATACATCATAATAACTGTTCATGTAGCATCGAAAAACAAACTCAATTGGGAAAAACATCCATTCAGAAAAGTCACAGCTCGTCTTAACCATTCAAGTATAACAAATTTCATTGTTCGAACACAAACATCTTTTAAGTTCAATGTCCCTTGAGAGTATATGCTATAGAACCGACAACACATTTTTGCAGCAATTCTCATGCAGCTCAAGTTCAAGTTGCATTATACTCCTTCAATCTGTTTTGTTCTTTATCTTAGAAATTCCCTTGTCCTGATAATATTTCCCATGTCCTTTCCATTTCAGCCGTCCAAGAATACTAGACTATACTCATCAAGTATATGGGGTCCAACATGTGACCCGAATGACTGCCTGTCTACAGACGTGTTGCTGCCAGAGGTATGACATTTACAATAAAAGCTTTTTTGTTTAAAATGTGTTAAAATATGTTGATGACTTGACAATTGGTACACGCTTTTTTTTTATAAGGAACCTAGCTAAAGGCCTAGTTCTAAAAGTTCCTTATTTTCGGACCTCTTTTTGTCAAATTCTAGTGCTAAAAGTTCCTTAATAGTTCCTTAATTTTCACTGTACATAGAGTGCCACAAAATGGCACAGACACTAGAAAAGCATTTAAATTCTCAATTTTAGCTTTAATTATGGCTAGAACTCAACCTCAAAAGCACAAATGCGACAGGAAATAAGTTCTATATATGCAAAAGCATAATTTCAATCAAGAAGTATCATGTCTATTCCATTGATATTATCCAATGTAATGTAATCTTCACTTGCATCTGAATACAGTACTCGGAATTTGAAAATGAAAAGTTCCTTAGGGATTTTTCCTTTAGTAGTATATGTTCTTTAAATCTTTCGGCCTTCTACATGTAGGTTCCTTATAAAGTGGTTCCTTATAAAAAAAAGCGTGTACTTTGCATCAAATGACCAGAATTCAGGAGTTGGATCAAACCACTAATTAGAATTGCTTACAGGGTGATGGGGGAGGCTAAATGCCTAAAATGACGAAATGATAGTGGCGTAACAGAGACATTCGGGGCTCTTAGGGCTGCGGTGAGGTGGGACCCTTTTGTAGGAACCATGAAATGAAACGAGCTCTATCGGTAACTTCACTCTGCCATTAACTACAGGGAGTAGGCAAAGACGAAGTGAATGAGTCCAGCACTGTGATAGGAGCATTGATCAGTGAGGGTTTCTTTGACGGACTTATGAAGCCACTATGGCCAAAACACAGACACTGCAAGAGTTTGGGGGCCCTTTGGCCGAGGGCCCTTAGTTCTTGAATTAAGGTGCTCTAAACTGCCTCACGCTATTTGACATTTGCGAACGATCCCAATTAGCCATGCTTCATATATTGTAATAGGTATATCTAATGGGTTTTCTCAGCCATTGAGAAATTTAAAAGTGTCGCAGATAGACACCGCTTGAAATTGCTTTCACCTCTGTTTAACTGGCAATCTCCTTCGTCTTCACCTCAGATTCAAGTGGGAGACTGGATCTATTATCAAAACATGGGAGCCTACACGCTAGCTTGTGCATCAACCTTCAACGGATTCAAGAGGCCTCGTATCCATTACTTGGTAGAGGAATTTCATACTCCTGTACTTAGCCAGGCTTATAACAATGTTAGAGGGTTTCAAAATGGCTGAGAGGGGAGTGAGTGCATTAAAAACAATATTTGAATAATACATCAGAGTGTATAATCACCAGTTAGTTGATTAGATCCAAGAGTAGTTGTATGTCAGTATGCTATACTAATAGGTTCCTAATAGACGAGGGGGGTACTTATTCATTTTTCATGTTTATCTAGTCCCACCCGAACTTATTGTCACCCCTGCGTTTATTGTGCTTCAAGGAATGAGAACTGGTTTGGACGCTTCTTCTTCATATTTCTTTCTCCAAATGACTACGCCTTTTGTCATTTGTTGGATGTCCTATAGACAGTCTAATAGTCATTAGATTTTAAAAAAATATTTAAGACCTCCCCTCCTCATTTTTAATACCCCACGTTTATTAGGAACCTAACGGTATTGGTTTCAAGATATAATTATTTGTAAACTAAAATGTCACTTATCTGGTAGCTTTGCTAATACGAACTAAAATGTCCCTCACCAGTTGATACAGGTGAATGAGATACTTCTATGAAGTGTGGCCGATCTTCATTACAGAAGCATTGCAGCCTCATATGAGCCTGTATTGTTAGTCATAGATTGGGACCTACCAGCAATTCTCGACCTGGCTCAATGGAAAAAGACTCCCTGCCAACTTCAAATTTTTGATAGACCTCCTTTGAATGAGCCCCTATCACAGAAGGTGATGAAGGTCTTGCTATCGTAAAATCATACTATGATTAATTCATATTATCACATGAAGTAAGGCCCACACGACATGCATAAAACTAAAGAAGCCCAAGAGGGACTAATTCAAGGATTTGCAGAAGTATTCAAATGCTGAACAGATGTGCACCCAGATCGATCTCTAAAGAAATGCTTCGTTTAGGTTTGGTTCTATTATGTGAGTGAGTTTTGCAGTTCTATTCTTCTTCTACAGTATCTTTTATTTCATTACGTAGCTATTGTTCAAGAATGTACCTGTTCAAGCTAGGCAATTTTAAGCAGCGGTGCTGCCAGCCATTATGGAACCTGGGAACTATTCTTAGTGGGCCACGCCCTTTAGGGGACATATGCTGTAATGTCAGAGTGAGTGAATAAATTCAGACAAAGAGCGATGATTTGACGGTGCAATGAATCAAGTCTTGCTAGAATTCTCCTCCCTCATCGACTATTTACTCTTTGAGTTCGAGCATGTCCCCTTAGTCCCATGTGACATCATCACTGTTGCAATGTAAGCTTAATATTACTTAGGCTACGATGTCACAAGCAGAAGTGGATAGGATCTAAACTGGATCATCTCTGTTTGATCCAGTTTTAGTACGTACGAGTTTTGAACCGAATCATTCCGTTTACACGGTACAAAATTAGATCGGGTCTAAACTGCATCTACTATGAACACCGGGCAGAAGTAGATCGGATAGCGAACCAGAACTGGATCGGATCCACAAGATCTCATTTAAACGCAAGGCATTTCCCGTAGCAAAAAGTAGATCGGATCAAGTCCACATCCGATCACGTTTAACTCATGTAAACGAGGCCTTGGACACATGTATCTCCGTACAAAAGTATATGAGAGTGTCATTTATGTGAGTTAAGAAATTACCTAACCTACAGCCTATATATCGACTTTCAGCAAACTGCTGCAAGTAAAGCATGACCCAAAGTCAACTCGACATCACGCTCCTCCACCATCACACTATATTCCAAGATGACATAACTTTGTTCTGAGTCACACTGGTGCTTGCTCCTAATCCATCTAAACGTATACTTAATTATCACCAGTACATAGCAAAACAATTTTCTAGACCATATTCGCAAAAAACTGGCACCATGTCATCACATTTCACTCTCAACTCACAATCAATCATTTTTCATACAAAGGCAATCATTACCAGCACATTTACATACAATAATATATACACAACATATAACTACATAGATACAAATACATACATACATAAAAACATATATATAACCATCTATATACCTTATGGCCAAGCATCGCTCATTTTCATCACTTTTCAATCTGCAATCAAAATCAATCAATTTCAATTTTGGTCATTTTTCGGCAAAATACCAAGGTTATAGCCTTACTTTTTGGCCAAAAATCGCTCATTTTCATCACTTTTCAATCTGCAATCAAAATCAATCAATTTCAATTTTGGTCATTTTTCGGCAAAATGCCAAAGTTATAGCCTTACTTTTTGGCCAAAACTCGCTCATTTTCATCACTTTTCAATCTGCAATCAAAATCAATCAATTTCAATTTTGGTCATTTTTCGGCAAAATACCAAGGTTATAGCCTTACTTTTTGGCCAAAAGTCGCTCATTTTCATCACTTTTCAATCTGCAATCAAAATCAATCAATTTCAATTTTGGTCATTTTTCGGCAAAATACCAAGGTTATAGCCTTACTTTTTGGCCAAACATCGCTCATTTTCATCACTTTTCAATCTGCAATCAAAATCAATCAATTTCAATTTTGGTCATTTTTCGGCAAAATACCAAGGTTATAGCTTTACTTTTTGGCCAAAAATCGCTCATTTTCATCACTTTTCAATCTGCAATCAAACTCAATCAATTTCAATTTTGGTCATTTTTCGGCAAAATACCAAGGTTATAGCCTTACTTTTTGGCCTAACATCGCTCAGTTTCATCACTTTTCAATCTGCAATCAAAATCAATCAATTTCAATTTTGGTCATTTTTCGGCAAAATACCAAGGTTATAGCCTTACTTTTTGGCCACAAATCGCTCATTTTCATCACTTTTCAATCTGCAATCAAAATCAATCAATTTCAATTTTGGTCATTTTTCGGCAAAATACCAAGGTTATAGCTTTACTTTTTGGCCTAACATCGCTCAGTTTCATCACTTTTCAATCTGCAATCAAAATCAATCAATTTCAATTTTGGTCATTTTTCGGCAAAATACCAAGGCTATAGCCTTACTTTTTGGCCAAAAATCGCTCATTTTCATCACTTTTCAATCTGCAATCAAACTCAATCAATTTCAATTTTGGTCAGTTTTCGGCAAAATACCAAGGTTATAGCCTTACGTTTTGGCCAAACATTGCTCATTTTCATCACTTTTCAATCTGCAATCAATATCAATCAATTTCAATTTTGCTCATTGTTCATGAAAATGAGCGATTTTTGGCCAAAAAGTAAGGCTATAACCTTGGTATTTTGCCGAAAAATGACCAAAATTGAAATTGATTGATTTTGATTGCAGATTGAAAAGTGATGAAAATGAGCGATTTTTGGCCAAAAAGTAAGGCTATAACCTTGGTATTTTGCCGAAAACTGACCAAAATTGAAATTGAGTGATTTTGATTGCAGATTGAGAAGTGATGAAAATGAGCGATTTTTGGCCAAAAAGTAAGGCTATAACCTTGGTATTTTGCCGACAAATGACCAAAATTGAAATTGATTGATTTTGATTGCAGATTGAAAAGTGATGAAAATGAGCGATTTTTGGCCAAAACGTAAGGCTTTAACTTTGGTATTTTGCCGACAAATGACCAAAATTGAAATTGATTGATTTTGATTGCAGATTGAAAAGTGATGAAAATGAGCGATTTTTGGCCAAAAAGTAAGGCTATAACCTTGGTATTTTGCCGAAGAATGACCAAAATTGAAATTGATTGATTTTGATTGCAGATTGAAAAGTGATGAAAATGAGCGATTTTTGGCCAAAAAGTAAGGCTATACCCTTGGTATTTTGCCGAAAAATGACCAAAATTGAAATTGATTGATCTTGATTGCAGATTGAAAAGTGATGAAAATGAGCGATTTTTGGCCAAAAAGTAAGGCTATAACCTTGGTATTTTGCCGAAAAATGACCAAAATTGAAATTGATTGATTTTGATTGCAGATTGAAAAGTGATGAAAATGAGCGATTTTTGGCCAAAAAGTAAGGCTATACCCTTGGTATTTTGCCGAAAAATGACCAAAATTGAAATTGATTGATTTTGATTGCAGATTGAAAAGTGATGAAAATGAGCGATTTTTGGCCAAAAAGTAAGGCTATAACCTTGGTATTTTGCCGAAAAATGACCAAAATTGAAATTGATTGATTTTGATTGCAGATTGAAAAGTGATGAAAATGAGCGATTTTTGGCCAAAACGTAAGGCTTTAACTTTGGTATTTTGCCGAAAAATGACCAAAATTGAAATTGATTGATTTTGATTGCAGATTGAAAAGTGATGAAAATGAGCGATTTTTGGCCAAAAAGTAAGGCTATAACCTTGGTATTTTGCCGAAAAATGACCAAAATTGAAATTGATTGATTTTGATTGCAGATTGAAAAGTGATGAAAATGAGCGATTTTTGGCCAAAAAGTAAGGCTATACCCTTGGTATTTTGCCGAAAAATGACCAAAATTGAAATTGATTGATCTTGATTGCAGATTGAAAAGTGATGAAAATGAGCGATTTTTGGCCAAAAAGTAAGGCTATAACCTTGGTATTTTGCCGAAAAATGACCAAAATTGAAATTGATTGATTTTGATTGCAGATTGAAAAGTGATGAAAATGAGCGATTTTTGGCCAAAAAGTAAGGCTATACCCTTGGCATTTTGCCGAAAAATGACCAAAATTGACATTGATTGATTTTGATTGCAGATTGAAAAGTGATGAAAATGAGCGAGTTTTGGCCAAAAAGTAAGGCTATAACTTTGGCATTTTGCCGAAAAATGACCAAAATTGAAATTGATTGATTTTGATTGCAGATTGAAAAGTGATGAAAATGAGCGATTTTTGGCCAAAAAGTAAGGCTATACCCTTGGTATTTTGCCGAAAAATGACCAAAATTGAAATTGATTGATCTTGATTGCAGATTGAAAAGTGATGAAAATGAGCGATTTTTGGCCAAAAAGTAAGGCTATAACCTTGGTATTTTGCCGAAAAATGACCAAAATTGAAATTGATTGATTTTGATTGCAGATTGAAAAGTGATGAAAATGAGCGATTTTTGGCCAAAAAGTAAGGCTATACCCTTGGTATTTTGCCGAAAAATGACCAAAATTGAAATTGATTGATCTTGATTGCAGATTGAAAAGTGATGAAAATGAGCGATTTTTGGCCAAAAAGTAAGGCTATAACCTTGGTATTTTGCCGAAAAATGACCAAAATTGAAATTGATTGATTTTGATTGCAGATTGAAAAGTGATGAAAATGAGCGATTTTTGGCCAAAACGTAAGGCTTTAACTTTGGTATTTTGCCGAAAAATGACCAAAATTGAAATTGATTGATTTTGATTGCAGATTGAAAAGTGATGAAAATGAGCGATTTTTGGCCAAAAAGTAAGGCTATAACCTTGGTATTTTATAATACCTTATATAATATGTAGATGGTTGAAATCATGTCTAGGCGTTTTTCGATGAAAATATTTCAAATATAATCGTCTGCGGAATCGTTGAAATGCCGAGTCGATTTCTTGGATAGAGGTGGGCTTAGGTGTAGGTATGAAGCCTAGACCCTTGGATAAGATACTGATATGTGTTTGTGATAAATGCATATCACTGAGGTTGTGTATTAGTTCTGTTTTATCGGTGGTAGTCAAGATCAAACGGTGTAATGTTTTCTTGTAAGAATTTTTCTTGGAAGTTCTTTGGCTTCGTTGACGCTTAATCAGAGCTATAGTTTTAAGTTTGCCAATCTTAGTCATATGGTGGAGGTGACTTGCTAATAATGAAGAAGACAAGATAAAAATTACCCAACGTATAATGGCTCACTCTCAAATAAATCATTGAATGTCTGTTTACAGTAATAAGAACATAGAATAATGGTGTAAGATTATGGAGCAAAGTAGTATATGCAAAACACATGCTTCGAATATATTTTGTAGAATCAAACGGGATATAATGGTATATATGTAATAGTTTTGGTCTCGGTTTAGAAAAGAAATATAGTCGAATATGGTCAATGATCAATTCACTTCTATTTCATATTCAACGTTCATCTATTTGACTTTCGTCCATAGTCCGCAAATTCTTTGTTAATTAGCCTTAAGGCTTCGTATATTCCTATCAAAACTTTTGGTGGTCCACATCTGATACCCTTCCTTCAAAATGCTAGAGTTTTTTTACGATAACAATTCAGCTTTGCTCCCTTTTTCAAAATTTACATACATTCCTTTACCCTAAGTATTGCAGTACCGAAGATTTTTATCATTATTTGCTCCGTGTTCTAACATATGACAATCTCCAGCTAGCCGATTTATCCGATTTCATGATATAAACTCAGCTTGTTTACTTATTAATTTTACCTGGTTTCGTACAATACACCTGTGAGGTACAACATTTCCTCATTACATCAAAATACCTTCAATTTTCGATAACCATATTCGACTATATTTCTTTTCTAAACCGAGACCAAAACTATTACATATATACCATTATATCCCGTTTGATTCTACAAAATATATTCGAAGCATGTGTTTTGCATATACTACTTTGCTCCATAATCTTACACCATTATTCTATGTTCTTATTACTGTAAACAGACATTCAATGATTTATTTGAGAGTGAGCCATTATACGTTGGGTAATTTTTATCTTGTCTTCTTCATTATTAGCAAGTCACCTCCACCATATGACTAAGATTGGCAAACTTAAAACTATAGCTCTGATTAAGCGTCAACGAAGCCAAAGAACTTCCAAGAAAAATTCTTACAAGAAAACATTACACCGTTTGATCTTGACTACCACCGATAAAACAGAACTAATACACAACCTCAGTGATATGCATTTATCACAAACACATATCAGTATCTTATCCAAGGGTCTAGGCTTCATACCTACACCTAAGCCCACCTCTATCCAAGAAATCGACTCGGCATTTCAACGATTCCGCAGACGATTATATTTGAAATATTTTCATCGAAAAACGCCTAGACATGATTTCAACCATCTACATATTCCTTCAACATGGGAACCCCCTATTCCAGACAATACTAGTATTCACAGATATCTTGAACAAATATACTTTGAAATCAATCAAAAACATAGGCCTTTTCCCCGTATTGACAATCTTTCTAGAGAGGATAAAATAGCTCTACATGATCTATGTACCGAAAACAATGTTACAATTAAACCAGCTGACAAGGGCGGTAAAATTGTTATCTGGGACTCTACCAGCTATCTGAGGGAGGCCCACCGACAACTCAATGATCGACACTATTACGTACAGTTGGATCACAATCCCATGAGTGATCTAATTTTTGAGATTTCAACCTTTATCACATTTCTTTACCACCAACACCATATAGACTATCCAACGTTTACCTTTCTAGATCCTAGCAATCATTCCAGGATACCAGTATTTTACTTACTACCTAAAATACACAAACCAGGGGTCCCTGGACGCCCGATTATATCAGGATGTAATTCACCTACAAGCAACCTCTCTAAATACATTGACTATTACCTCAAACCAATTGTTAAGCAAATTCCATCTTATATACAGGACACAACGCATTTTTTGCGTAAAATCAAAGAAATTGCTGGTGACATACCATGCAATTCTGTTTTAGTGACTTTTGATGTGAAGTCACTTTACACCAACATCCCTCATGATGAGGGAATCAATGTTTGCATAAGCGCCCTACAGGCTTTCTACGGGAGTGACCTCCCTTTATCAGTTAAACACTTAAGACAGATACTTCACTTCATTCTCCAAAGAAACTATTTTCAATTTATAGATAATTTTTATCTACAAACACACGGTACTGCTATGGGGTCACCATTTGCCCCCAATTATGCTAATATTTTCATGGACTCTATAGAGCGTCGTATACTTAATTCAGCCCCTGGGGGTAAGAAGCCACTCGTGTGGTTTCGTTTCATAGACGATATTTTTTGTATTTGGACTCATGGTGTTGATCTATTACAGATTTTCTTTGAACATATGAACAGCACCCATCCTACTATACAATTTGAAATGTCACATTCAGTTAACGAGATACCATTCTTAGATGTACTGATTCTCAACCGAGACAATACACTACATACGACTTTATACAAGAAACCAACTGATGTTCCGTCACTTCTACATTCAAATTCTTTTCACCCCCCTAATTGCAAAGCAGGCATCATTTACAGTCAAGCTCTGAGATACCGTCGCATTATCTCCAATGATGACGATTTGGATTTCCATTTACAACAACTATCTACCATACTTATCAAACGGGGCTATAATATTGGCCTCATTAGCAAATTATTTTCCAAGGTGCGCCCATTATCGCGAGATGATCTCTTACAGCCCCATTCACGGGCCTCTTGTGATATATTACCCTTCATTATTCCATTTAATCTGGATACTGCACGGATTGGACGGATACTACATGAACATTGGCACATCATTCAAGAAGACGACGACCTACGTGACATAGCATCAACCACACCCATTGTAGCATTCAAAAGGAACACAAACATTAAAGATTTACTTGTTCATACAAAGTTCACCAGTCCAGATACGTGATATGACTCGATTATACTATACATAGTGATGCATTTTTTCATGGCTTCATTCTCTACCTTGTACGATCGGACACCGTGTCCGTATTTCAATGCTGAATATACATCGCGGGTCGTTACTCATTTATCATATTAAGATTCATTTCCGTATTGCTCTCTGCACTATACGTTTTCTGCTACTACTTCTACTCCTCGTCTGGTACGATAGTGTCCCGATGGGATGCTGGGGGGCCTGTGATCATAACAGCGTACTATCATTAAACCCCCGAAACGCTGATCTCAGGTTGATAGCTGACGAATCGTACCTATTTTCATATACAGTCTGCTTCTCTCATATACCTTTCCATTCTCTACATCCCTAATCTACATTATACACGATCTTCATTCATATTCTTTTGTGCACCATGAATCTTTGGCCTCATTCCCATGGACACTCGTTGCTGGGATTACCCTTTATTTCTTGTTTTACATTTTCTATTGTTTTAAACAAACATCAATCAATTTCAATTTTGGTCATTTCTCCGCAAAATGCCAAGGTTATAGCCTTACTTATTGGCCAAAAATCGCTCATTTTCATCACTTTTCAATCTGTAATCAAAATCAAGCAATGTCAAGTTTGGTGAGTTTTTGGCAAAATACCAAGGTTATAGCTTTACTTTTTGGGCAAAAATCGCTCATTTTCATCACTTTTCAATCTTCAATCAAAATCAATCAATTTCAATTTTGGTCATTTTTCGGCAAAATACCAAGGTTATAGCCTTACTTCTTGGCCAAACCTCGCTCACTTTCATCACTTTTCAATCTGCAATCAACATCAGTCAATTGCACTTCTGGTCATTTTTCGGCAAAATACCAAGGTTATAGCCTTACTTTTTGGCCAACACTCGCTTATTTTCATCACTTTTCAATCTGCAATCAAAATCAATCAATTTCAATTTTGGTCATTTTTCGGCAAAATACCAAGGTTATAGCCTTACTTTTTGGCCAAACATCGCTCATTTACATCACTTTTCAATCTGCAATCAAACTCAATCAATTTCAATTTTGGTCATTTTTCGGCAAAATACCAAGGGTATAGCGTTACTTTTTGGCCAAAAATCGCTCATTCTCATCACTTTTCAATCTGCAATCACACTAAATCAATTTCAATTTTGGTCATTTTTCGGCAAAATACCAAGGTTATAGCCTTACTTTTTGGCCAAAAATCGCTCATTTTCATCACTTTTCAATCTGCAATCAAAATCAATCAATTTCAATTTTGGTCATTTTTCGGCAAAATACCAAGGTTATAGCCTTACTTTTTGGCCAAAAATCGCTCATTTTCATCACTTTTCAATCTGCAATCAAAATCAATCAATTTCAATTTCGGTCATTTTTCGGCAAAATACCAAGGTTATAGCCTTACTTTTTGCCACAAATCGCTCATTTTCATCACTTTTCAATCTGCAATCAAAATCAATCAATTTCACTTTTTGTCATTTTTTGGCAAAATACCAAGGTTATAGCCTTACTTTTTGGCCAAAAATCGCTCATTTTCATCACTTTTCAATCTGCAATGAAAATCAGTCAATTTCAATTTTGGTCATTTTTCGGCAAAATACCAAGGTTATAGCCTTACTTTTTGGCCAAAATTCGCTCACTTTCATCACTTTTCACTCTGCAATCAAACTCAATCACTTTCAATTTTGGTCATGTTTCGGCAAAATACCAAGGTTATAGCCTTACTTTTTGGCCAAAAATCGCTCATTTTCATCACTTTTCAATCTGCAATCAAAATCAATCAATTTCAATTTTGGTCATTTTTCGGCAAAATACCAAGGTTATAGCCTTACTTCTTGGCCAAAACTCGCTCACTTTCATCACTTTTCAATCTGCAATCAACATCAGTCAATTGCAATTCTGGTCATTTTTCGGCAAAATACCAAGGTTATAGCCTTACTTTTTGGCCAAACATCGCTCATTTTCATCACTTTTCAATCTGCAATCAAAATCAGTCAATGTCAATTTTGGTCAATTTTCGGCAAAATACCAAGGTTATAGCCTTTCTCTTTGGCCAAACATTGCTCATTTTCATCACTTTTCAATCTGCAATCAAAATCAGTCAATTTCAATTTTGGTCATTTTTCGGCAAAAAACCAAGGTGATAGCCTTACTTTTTGGCCAAAAATCGCTCATTTTCATCACTTTTCAATCTGCAATCAAAATCAGTCAATGTCAATTTTGGTCATTGTTCGGCAAAATACCAAGGTTATAGCTTTACTTTTTGGCCAAAAATCGCTCATTTTCACCACTTTTCAATCTGCAATCAAAATCAATCAATTTCAATTGTGGTCATGTTTCGGCAATATACCAAGGCTATAGCCTTACTTTTTGGCCAAAAATTGCTCATTTTCATCACTTTTCAATCTGCAATCAAAATCAGTCAATGTCAATTTTGGTCATTTTTCGGCAAAATACCAAGGTTATAGCCTTACTTTTTGGCCAAAAATCGCTCATTTTCATCACTTTTCAATCTGCAATCAAACTCAATCAATTTCAAGTTTGGTCATTTGTCGGCAAAATCCAAGGTTATAGCCTTACTTTTTGGCCAAAAATCGCTCATTTTCATCACTTTTCAATCTGCAATCAAAATCAGTCAATTTCAATTTTGGTCATTTTTCTTCAAACTACCAAGGTTATAGACTTACATGTTGGCCAAAAATCGCTCATTTTCATCACTTTTCAATCTGTAATCAAAATCAATCAATTTCAATTTTGGTCATTTTACGGCAAACTACCAAGGTTATAGCCTAACTTTTTGGCCTAACATCGCTCAGTTTCATCACTTTTCAATCTGCAATCAAAATCAATCAATTTCAATTTTGGTCATTTTTCGGCAAAATACCAAGGTTATAGCCTTACTTTTTGGCCAAAAATCGCTCATTTTCATCACTTTTCAATCTGCAATCAAAATCAATCAATTTCAATTTTGGTCATTTTTCGGCAAAATACCAAGGTTATAGCCTTACTGTTTGGCCAAACATCGCTCATTTTCATCACTTTTCAATCTGCAATCAACATCAATCAATTTCAATAATGGTCATTTTTCGGCAAAATACCAAGGTTATAGCCTTACTTTTTGGCCAAAAATCGCTCATTTTCATCACTTTTCAATCTGCAATCAAAATCAATCAATTTCAATTTTGGTCATTTTTCGGCAAAATACCAAGGTTATAGCCTTACTTTTTGGCCAAACATCGCTCATTTTCATCACTTTTCAATCTGCAATCAAAATCAGTCAATTTCAATTTTGGTCATTTTTCGGCAAAATACCAACGTTATAGCCTTACTTTTTGGCCAAAAATTGCTCATTTTCATCACGTTTCAATCTGCAATCATAATCAGTCAGTTTCAATTTTGGTCATTTTTCGGCAAAATACCAAGGTTATAGCCTTACTTTTTGGCCAAAAATCGCTCATTTTCATCACTTTTCAATCTGCAATCAAACTCAGTCAATTTCAAGTTTGGTCACTTGTCGGGAAAATACCAAGGTTATAGACTTACATGTTGGCCAAAAATCGCTCATTTTCATCACTTTTCAATCTGCAATCAAAATCAATCAATTTCAATTTTGGTCATTTTTCGGCAAAATACCAAGGTTATAGCCTTACTTTTTGGCCAAAAATCGCTCATTTTCATCACTTTTCAATCTGCAATCAAAATCAATCAATTTCAATTTTGGTCATTTTTCGGCAAAATACCAAGGTTATAGCCTTACTTTTTGGCCAAAACTCGCTCATTTTCATCACTTTTCAATCTGCAATCAAAATCAATCAATTTCAATTTTGGTCATTTTTCGGCAAAATACCAAGGTTATAGCCTTACTTTTTGGCCAAAAATCGCTCATTTTCATCACTTTTCAATCTGCAATCAAAATCAATCAATTTCAATTATGGTCATTTTTCTTCAAACTACCAAGGTTATAGACTTACATGTTGGCCAAACATCGCTCATTTTCACCACTTTTCAATCTGCAATCAAACTCAATCAATTTCAATTGTGTTCATGTTTCGGCAAAATACCAAGGCTATAGCCTTACTTTTTGGCCAAAAATTGCTCATTTTCATCACGTTTCAATCTGCAATCAAAATCAGTCACTTTCAATTTTGGTCATTTTTCGGCAAAATACCAAGGTTATAGCCTTACTTTTTGGCCAAAAATCGCTCATTTTCATCACTTTTCAATCTGCAATCAAACTCAATCAATTTCAAGTTTGGTCACTTGTCGGGAAAATACCAAGGTTATAGACTTACATGTTGGCCAAAAATCGCTCATTTTCATCACTTTTCAATCTGCAATCAAACTCAATCAATTTCAATTTTGGTCATTTTACGGCAAAATACCAAGGTTATAGCCTAACTTTTTGGCCTAACATCGCTCAGTTTCATCACTTTTCAATCTGCAATCAAAATCAATCAATTTCAATTTTGGTCATTTTTCGGCAAAATACCAAGGTTATAGCCTTACTTTTTGGCCAAAACTCGCTCATTTTCATCACTTTTCAATCTGCAATCAAAATCAATCAATTTCAATTTTGGTCATTTTTCGGCAAAATACCAAGGTTATAGCCTTACGTTTTGGCCAAAAATCGCTCATTTTCATCACTTTTCAATCTGCAATCAAAATCAATCAATTTCAATTATGGTCATTTTTCTTCAAACTACCAAGGTTATAGACTTACATGTTGGCCAAAAATCGCTCATTTTCATCACTTTTCAATCTGCAATCAAACTCAATCAATTTCAATTTTGGTCATTTTACGGCAAACTACCAAGGTTATAGCCTAACTTTTTGGCCTAACATCGCTCAGTTTCATCACTTTTCAATCTGCAATCAAAATCAATCAATTTCAATTTTGGTCATTTTTCGGCAAAATACCAAGGTTATAGCCTTACTTTTTGGCCAAAAATCGCTCATTTTCATCACTTTTCAATCTGCAATCAAAATCAATCAATTTCAATTTTGGTCATTTTTCGGCAAAATACCAAGGTTATAGCCTTACTTTTTGCCACAAATCGCTCATTTTCATCACTTTTCAATCTGCAATCAAAATCAGTCAATTTCAATTTTGGTCATTTTTCTTCAAACTACCAAGGTTATAGACTTACATGTTGGCCAAAAATCGCTCATTTTCATCACTTTTCAATCTGTAATCAAAATCAATCAATTTCAATTTTGGTCATTTTTCGGCAAAATACCAAGGTTATAGCCTTACTGTTTGGCCAAACATCGCTCATTTTCATCACTTTTCAATCTGCAATCAACATCAATCAATTTCAATAATGGTCATTTTTCGGCAAAATACCAAGGTTATAGCCTTACCTTTTGGCCAAAAATCGCTCATTTTCATCACTTTTCAATCTGCAATCAAACTCAATCAATTTCAATTTTGGTCATTTTACGGCAAAATACCAAGGTTATAGCCTAACTTTTTGGCCTAACATCGCTCAGTTTCATCACTTTTCAATCTGCAATCAAAATCAATCAATTTCAATTTTGGTCATTTTTCGGCAAAATACCAAGGTTATAGCCTTACTTTTTGGCCAAAACTCGCTCATTTTCATCACTTTTCAATCTGCAATCAAAATCAATCAATTTCAATTTTGGTCATTTTTCGGCAAAATACCAAGGTTATAGCCTTACTTTTTGGCCAAAAATCGCTCATTTTCATCACTTTTCAATCTGCAATCAAAATCAATCAATTTCAATTATGGTCATTTTTCTTCAAACTACCAAGGTTATAGACTTACATGTTGGCCAAAAATCGCTCATTTTCATCACTTTTCAATCTGCAATCAAACTCAATCAATTTCAATTTTGGTCATTTTACGGCAAACTACCAAGGTTATAGCCTAACTTTTTGGCCTAACATCGCTCAGTTTCATCACTTTTCAATCTGCAATCAAAATCAATCAATTTCAATTTTGGTCATTTTTCGGCAAAATACCAAGGTTATAGCCTTACTTTTTGGCCAAAAATCGCTCATTTTCATCACTTTTCAATCTGCAATCAAAATCAATCAATTTCAATTTTGGTCATTTTTCGGCAAAATACCAAGGTTATAGCCTTACTTTTTGCCACAAATCGCTCATTTTCATCACTTTTCAATCTGCAATCAAAATCAGTCAATTTCAATTTTGGTCATTTTTCTTCAAACTACCAAGGTTATAGACTTACATGTTGGCCAAAAATCGCTCATTTTCATCACTTTTCAATCTGTAATCAAAATCAATCAATTTCAATTTTGGTCATTTTTCGGCAAAATACCAAGGTTATAGCCTTACTGTTTGGCCAAACATCGCTCATTTTCATCACTTTTCAATCTGCAATCAACATCAATCAATTTCAATAATGGTCATTTTTCGGCAAAATACCAAGGTTATAGCCTTACTTTTTGGCCAAAAATCGCTCATTTTCATCACTTTTCAATCTGCAATCAAAATCAATCAATTTCAATTTTGGTCATTTTTCGGCAAAATACCAAGGTTATAGCCTTACTTTTTGGCCAAAAATCGCTCATTTTCATCACTTTTCAATCTGCAATCAAAATCAATCAATTTCAATTTTGGTCATTTTTCGGCAAAATACCAAGGTTATAGCCTTACTGTTTTGCCAAACATCGCTCATTTTCATCACTTTTCAATCTGCAATCAAAATCAGTCAATTTCAATTTTGGTCATTTTTCGGCAAAATACCAACGTTATAGCCTTACTTTTTGGCCAAAAATTGCTCATTTTCATCACGTTTCAATCTGCAATCAAAATCAGTCAGTTTCAATTTTGGTCATTTTTCGGCAAAATACCAAGGTTATAGCCTTACTTTTTGGCCAAAAATCGCTCATTTTCATCACTTTTCAATCTGCAATCAAACTCAGTCAATTTCAAGTTTGGTCACTTGTCGGGAAAATACCAAGGTTATAGACTTACATGTTGGCCAAAAATCGCTCATTTTCATCACTTTTCAATCTGCAATCAAAATCAATCAATTTCAATTTTGGTCATTTTTCGGCAAAATACCAAGGTTATAGCCTTACTTTTTGGCCAAAAATCGCTCATTTTCATCACTTTTCAATCTGCAATCAAAATCAATCAATTTCAATTTTGGTCATTTTTCGGCAAAATACCAAGGTTATAGCCTTACTTTTTGGCCAAAACTCGCTCATTTTCATCACTTTTCAATCTGCAATCAAAATCAATCAATTTCAATTTTGGTCATTTTTCGGCAAAATACCAAGGTTATAGCCTTACTTTTTGGCCAAAAATCGCTCATTTTCATCACTTTTCAATCTGCAATCAAAATCAATCAATTTCAATTATGGTCATTTTTCTTCAAACTACCAAGGTTATAGACTTACATGTTGGCCAAACATCGCTCATTTTCACCACTTTTCAATCTGCAATCAAACTCAATCAATTTCAATTGTGTTCATGTTTCGGCAAAATACCAAGGCTATAGCCTTACTTTTTGGCCAAAAATTGCTCATTTTCATCACGTTTCAATCTGCAATCAAAATCAGTCAATTTCAATTTTGGTCATTTTTCGGCAAAAATACCAAGGTTATAGCCTTACTTTTTGGCCAAAAATCGCTCATTTTCATCACTTTTCAATCTGCAATCAAACTCAATCAATTTCAAGTTTGGTCACTTGTCGGGAAAATACCAAGGTTATAGACTTACATGTTGGCCAAAAATCGCTCATTTTCATCACTTTTCAATCTGCAATCAAACTCAATCAATTTCAATTTTGGTCATTTTACGGCAAAATACCAAGGTTATAGCCTAACTTTTTGGCCTAACATCGCTCAGTTTCATCACTTTTCAATCTGCAATCAAAATCAATCAATTTCAATTTTGGTCATTTTTCGGCAAAATACCAAGGTTATAGCCTTACTTTTTGGCCAAAACTCGCTCATTTTCATCACTTTTCAATCTGCAATCAAAATCAATCAATTTCAATTTTGGTCATTTTTCGGCAAAATACCAAGGTTATAGCCTTACTTTTTGGCCAAAAATCGCTCATTTTCATCACTTTTCAATCTGCAATCAAAATCAATCAATTTCAATTATGGTCATTTTTCTTCAAACTACCAAGGTTATAGACTTACATGTTGGCCAAAAATCGCTCATTTTCATCACTTTTCAATCTGCAATCAAACTCAATCAATTTCAATTTTGGTCATTTTACGGCAAACTACCAAGGTTATAGCCTAACTTTTTGGCCTAACATCGCTCAGTTTCATCACTTTTCAATCTGCAATCAAAATCAATCAATTTCAATTTTGGTCATTTTTCGGCAAAATACCAAGGTTATAGCCTTACTTTTTGGCCAAAAATCGCTCATTTTCATCACTTTTCAATCTGCAATCAAAATCAATCAATTTCAATTTTGGTCATTTTTCGGCAAAATACCAAGGTTATAGCCTTACTTTTTGCCACAAATCGCTCATTTTCATCACTTTTCAATCTGCAATCAAAATCAATCAATTTCACTTTTTGTCATTTTTTGGCAAAATACCAAGGTTATAGCCTTACTTTTTGGCCAAAAATCGCTCATTTTCACCACTTTTCAATCTGCAATCAAACTCAATCAATTTCAATTATGGTCATTTTCAGGCAAAATACCAAGGTTATAGCCTTACTTTTTGGCCAAAAATCGCTCATTTTCACCACTTTTCAATCTGCAATCAAAATCAATCAATTTCAATTTTGGTCATTTTTCGGCAAAATACCAAGGTTATAGCCTTACTTTTTGGCCAAAAATCGCTCATTTTCATCACTTTTCAATCTGCAATCAAAATCAATCAATTTCAATTTTGGTCATTTTTCGGCAAAATACCACGGTTATAGCCTTACTTTTTGGCCAAAAATCGCTCATTTTCATCACTTTTCAATCTGCAATCAAAATCAATCAATTTCAATTTTGGTCATTTTTCGGCAAAATACCACGGTTATAGCCTTACTTTTTGGCCAAAAATCGCTCATTTTCATCACTTTTCAATCTGCAATCAAAATCAATCAATTTCAATTTTGGTCATTTTTCGGCAAAAT
>OZ025281.1:13518557-13580843 GCA_964019165.1 Mastigias papua | reverse complement strand
CTGCAATCAAAATCAATCAATTTCAATTTTGGTCATGTTTCGGCAAAATACCAAGGTTATAGCCTTACTTTTTGGCCAAAAATCGCTCATTTTCATCACTTTTCAATCTGCAATCAAAAGTAATCAATGTCAATTTTGGTCATTTTTCGGCAAAATACCAAGGTTATAGCCTTACTGTTTGGCCAGGAATCGCTCATTTTCATCACTTTCCAATCTGCAATCAAAATCAATCAATTTCAAGTTTGGTCATTTGTCGGCAAAATACCAAGGTTATAGCCTTACTTTTTGGCCAAAAATCGCTCATTTTCACCACTTTTCAATCTGCAATCAAAATCAATCAATGTCAATTTTGGTCAATTTTCGGCAAACTACCAAGGTTATAGCCTTACTTTTTGGCCAAACATCGCTCATTTTCACCACTTTTCAATCTGCAATCACACTTAGTTAATTTCGAGTTTGGTCATTCTTCGGCAAAATACCAAGGTTATAGCCTTACTTTTTGGCCAAAAATCGCTCATTTTCACCACTTTTCAATCTGCAATCAAACTCAATCAATTTCAATTTTGGTCATTTTTCGGCAAACTACCAAGGTTATAGCCTTACTTTTTGGCCAAAAATCGCTCATTTTCATCACTTTTCAATCTGCAATCAAAATCAATCAATTTCAATTTTGGTCATTTTTCGGCAAAATACCAAGGTTATAGCCTTACTTTTTGGCCAAAAATCGCTCATTTTCATCACTTTTCAATCTGCAATCAAAATCAATCAATTTCAATTTTGGTCATTTTTCGGCAAAATA
The DNA here is from genome assembly GCA_964019165.1 of Mastigias papua. NCBI lineage: Eukaryota > Metazoa > Cnidaria > Scyphozoa > Rhizostomeae > Mastigiidae > Mastigias > Mastigias papua. The sequence continues at coordinate 13,580,044 of OZ025281.1, read as the reverse complement.
CCAAGATTATAGCCTTACTTTTTGGCCAAAAATCGCTCATTTTCATCACTTTTCAATCTGCAATCAAAATCAATCAATTTCAATTTTGGTCATTCTTCGGCAAAATACCAAGGTTATAGCCTTACTTTTTGGCCAAAAATCGCTCATTTTCATCACTTTTCAATCTGCAATCAAAATCAATCAATTTCAATTTTCGTCATTTCTCGGCAAAATACCAAGGTTATAGCCTTACTTTTTGGCCAAAAATCGCTCATTTTCATCACTTTTCAATCTGCAATCAAAATCAATCAATTTCAATTTTGGTCATGTTTCGGCAAAATACCAAGGTTATAGCCTTACTTTTTGGCCAAAAATCGCTCATTTTCATCACTTTTCAATCTGCAATCAAAATCAATCAATTTCAATTTTGGTCATTTTTCGGCAAAATACCAAGGTTATAGCCTTACTTTTTGGCCAAAAATCGCTCATTTTCATCACTTTTCAATCTGCAATCAAAATCAATCAATTTCAATTTTCGTCATTTCTCGGCAAAATACCAAGGTTATAGCCTTACTTTTTGGCCAAAAATCGCTCATTTTCATCACTTTTCAATCTGCAATCAAAATCAATCAATTTCAATTTTGGTCATGTTTCGGCAAAATACCAAGGTTATAGCCTTACTTTTTGGCCAAAAATCGCTCATTTTCATCACTTTTCAATTTGCAATCAAAAGTAATCAATGTCAATTTTGGTCATTTTTCGGCAAAATACCAAGGTTATAGCCTTACTGTTTGGCCAGGAATCGCTCATTTTCATCACTTTCCAATCTGCAATCAAAATCAATCAATTTCAAGTTTGGTCATTTGTCGGCAAAATACCAAGGTTATAGCCTTACTTTTTGGCCAAAAATCGCTCATTTTCACCACTTTTCAATCTGCAATCAAAATCAATCAATGTCAATTTTGGTCAATTTTCGGCAAACTACCAAGGTTATAGCCTTACTTTTTGGCCAAACATCGCTCATTTTCACCACTTTTCAATCTGCAATCACACTTAGTTAATTTCGAGTTTGGTCATTCTTCGGCAAAATACCAAGGTTATAGCCTTACTTTTTGGCCAAAAATCGCTCATTTTCACCACTTTTCAATCTGCAATCAAACTCAATCAATTTCAATTTTGGTCATTTTTCGGCAAACTACCAAGGTTATAGCCTTACTTTTTGGCCAAAAATCGCTCATTTTCATCACTTTTCAATCTGCAATCAAAATCAATCAATTTCAATTTTGGTCATTTTTCGGCAAAATACCAAGGTTATAGCCTTACTTTTTGGCCAAAAATCGCTCATTTTCATCACTTTTCAATCTGCAATCAAAATCAATCAATTTCAATTTTGGTCATTTTTCGGCAAAATACCAAGATTATAGCCTTACTTTTTGGCCAAAAATCGCTCATTTTCATCACTTTTCAATCTGCAATCAAAATCAATCAATTTCAATTTTGGTCATTCTTCGGCAAAATACCAAGGTTATAGCCTTACTTTTTGGCCAAAAATCGCTCATTTTCATCACTTTTCAATCTGCAATCAAAATCAATCAATTTCAATTTTCGTCATTTCTCGGCAAAATACCAAGGTTATAGCCTTACTTTTTGGCCAAAAATCGCTCATTTTCACCACTTTTCAATCTGCAATCAAACTCAATCAATTTCAATTTTGGTCATTTTTCGGCAAACTACCAAGGTTATAGCCTTACTTTTTGGCCAAAAATCGCTCATTTTCATCACTTTTCAATCTGCAATCAAAATCAATCAATTTCAATTTTGGTCATTTTTCGGCAAAATACCAAGGTTATAGCCTTACTTTTTGGCCAAAAATCGCTCATTTTCATCACTTTTCAATCTGCAATCAAAATCAATCAATTTCAATTTTGGTCATTTTTCGGCAAAATACCAAGATTATAGCCTTACTTTTTGGCCAAAAATCGCTCATTTTCATCACTTTTCAATCTGCAATCAAAATCAATCAATTTCAATTTTGGTCATTCTTCGGCAAAATACCAAGGTTATAGCCTTACTTTTTGGCCAAAAATCGCTCATTTTCATCACTTTTCAATCTGCAATCAAAAGTAATCAATGTCAATTTTGGTCATTTTTCGGCAAAATACCAAGGTTATAGCCTTACTTTTTGGCCAAAAATCGCTCATTTTCATCACTTTTCAATCTGCAATCAAAATCAATCAATTTCAATTTTGGTCATGTTTCGGCAAAATACCAAGGTTATAGCCTTACTTTTTGGCCAAAAATCGCTCATTTTCATCACTTTTCAATCTGCAATCAAAATCAATCAATTTCAATTTTGGTCATTTTTCGGCAAAATACCAAGATTATAGCCTTACTTTTTGGCCAAAAATCGCTCATTTTCATCACTTTTCAATCTGCAATCAAAATCAATCAATTTCAATTTTGGTCATTCTTCGGCAAAATACCAAGGTTATAGCCTTACTTTTTGGCCAAAAATCGCTCATTTTCATCACTTTTCAATCTGCAATCAAAATCAATCAATTTCAATTTTCGTCATTTCTCGGCAAAATACCAAGGTTATAGCCTTACTTTTTGGCCAAAAATCGCTCATTTTCATCACTTTTCAATCTGCAATCAAAATCAATCAATTTCAATTTTGGTCATGTTTCGGCAAAATACCAAGGTTATAGCCTTACTTTTTGGCCAAAAATCGCTCATTTTCATCACTTTTCAATCTGCAATCAAAAGTAATCAATGTCAATTTTGGTCATTTTTCGGCAAAATACCAAGGTTATAGCCTTACTGTTTGGCCAGGAATCGCTCATTTTCATCACTTTCCAATCTGCAATCAAAATCAATCAATGTCAAGTTTGGTCATTTGTCGGCAAAATACCAAGGTTATAGCCTTACTTTTTGGCCAAAAATCGCTCATTTTCATCACTTTTCAATCTGCAATCAAAATCAATCAATTTCAATTTTGGTCATTTTTCGGCAAAATACCAAGGTTATAGCCTTACTTTTTGGCCAAAAATCGCTCATTTTCATCACTTTTCAATCTGCAATCAAAATCAATCAATGTCAATTTTGGTCAATTTTCGGCAAACTACCAAGGTTATAGCCTTACTTTTTGGCCAAACATCGCTCATTTTCACCACTTTTCAATCTGCAATCACACTTAGTTAATTTCGAGTTTGGTCATTCTTCGGCAAAATACCAAGGTTATAGCCTTACTTTTTGGCCAAAAATCGCTCATTTTCACCACTTTTCAATCTGCAATCAAACTCAATCAATTTCAATTTTGGTCATTTTTCGGCAAACTACCAAGGTTATAGCCTTACTTTTTGGCCAAAAATCGCTCATTTTCATCACTTTTCAATCTGCAATCAAAATCAATCAATTTCAATTTTGGTCATTTTTCGGCAAAATACCAAGGTTATAGCCTTACTTTTTGGCCAAAAATCGCTCATTTTCATCACTTTTCAATCTGCAATCAAAATCAATCAATTTCAATTTTGGTCATTTTTCGGCAAAATACCAAGATTATAGCCTTACTTTTTGGCCAAAAATCGCTCATTTTCATCACTTTTCAATCTGCAATCAAAATCAATCAATTTCAATTTTGGTCATTCTTCGGCAAAATACCAAGGTTATAGCCTTACTTTTTGGCCAAAAATCGCTCATTTTCATCACTTTTCAATCTGCAATCAAAATCAATCAATTTCAATTGTCGTCATTTCTCGTCAAAATACCAAGGTTATAGCCTTACTTTTTGGCCAAAAATCGCTCATTTTCATCACTTTTCAATCTGCAATCAAAATCAATCAATTTCAATTTTGGTCATGTTTCGGCAAAATACCAAGGTTATAGCCTTACTTTTTGGCGAAAAATCGCTCATTTTCACCACTTTTCAATCTGCAATCAAACTCAATCGATTTCAATTTTGGTCATTTTTCGGCAAACTACCAAGGTTATAGCCTTACTTTTTGGCCAAAAATCGCTCATTTTCATCACTTTTCAATCTGCAATCAAAATCAATCAATTTCAATTTTGGTCATTTTTCGGCAAAATACCAAGGTTATAGCCTTACTTTTTGGCCAAAAATCGCTCATTTTCATCACTTTTCAATCTGCAATCAAAATCAATCAATTTCAATTTTGGTCATTTTTCGGCAAAATACCAAGATTATAGCCTTACTTTTTGGCCAAAAATCGCTCATTTTCATCACTTTTCAATCTGCAATCAAAATCAATCAATTTCAATTTTGGTCATTCTTCGGCAAAATACCAAGGTTATAGCCTTACTTTTTGGCCAAAAATCGCTCATTTTCATCACTTTTCAATCTGCAATCAAAATCAATCAATTTCAATTTTGGTCATTCTTAGGCAAAATACCAAGGTTATAGCCTTACTTTTTGGCCAAACATCGCTCATTTTCATCACTTTTCAATCTGCAATCAAAATCAATCAATTTCAATTTTGGTCATGTTTCGACAAAATACCAAGGTTATAGCCTTACTTTTTGGCCAAAAATCGCTCATTTTCATCACTTTTCAATCTGCAATCAAAATCAATCAATTTCAATTTTGGTCATTCTTCGGCAAAATACCAAGGTTATAGCCTTACTTTTTGGCCAAAAATCGCTCATTTTCATCACTTTTCAATCTGCAATCAAAATCAATCAATTTCAATTTTGGTCATGTTTCGGCAAAATACCAAGGTTATAGCCTTACTTTTTGGCCAAAAATCGCTCATTTTCATCACTTTTCAATCTGCAATCAAAATTAATCAATGTCAATTTTGGTCATTTTTCGGCAAAATACCAAGGTTATTGTAGTATTCACTGAACTGACCATCAGCCCCTGACATATGACAAGTAACTCAAAGTATTTACTCGTGTTATGTTATGTTTGAACTAGAGCAATATGGCGGAATGAAGTCTTATTATTTGTGAATTTCTCAACGAAGAAATAAACACGACAATTGGCGACGAAGAGAAACGCTTTAGAGAGAATAGTGGGACATGGCAGCGACATTCGATTTAATGCCCATGCAACCGTTTGATCCTGACGCAGAACCTCATACGTCTGCAGAGCGATGGAAAAAGTGGATTCGACGTTTTCAGACTTATTTGATCGCCGCAAATATCACGAATGACACGCAAAAGCGTGCAATGCTTTTATACATGGCTGGGCCGCGAGTTATAGACATTTTCGATACGTTGCCTGAAACAGGGACAGATGATGAATTTGACGTTGCAGTTACTAAATTGACCGCTCATTTTACCCCCATGAAAAACACTGAATTCGCCGTTTACAACTTCAGACAAGCTCGTCAAGGGGAAGCGGAAGGTATCGATCAGTATTATATACGTTTGAAAAAGCTAGCAGATAGTTGCGACTTTCATGATATAGATAAAGAAATTAAATCTCAAATTGTGCAATGTGGAATCTCATCAAGAATACGAAAGAAAGCTTTAAGAGATCCAAGCCTAACGCTGGACAAATTACTTCAGGAGGCTAGGGCCGAAGAAATTAGCATTACTCAAGCCACTGGAATTGAAGAAAATCTGAAATCCTTACATTTTGACGAGAAAGAATCAGTTCAGTATGCAACATCAAGTCAAGTACAAAGCAAAAGATATTATAAATCAACAAACAAGAATAGGAAATGTTTTAGGTGTGGAGGACAATATCCCCATGGTCAGAGAGGATGCCCTGCGAATGGAAAAGAATGTTCAAAATGCCATAAATCAAACCATTTTGCGAGAGTTTGTAAAACAAAAGTCAGGAATAGAAAGTTTGCTACTCGCACAAATATGGGTAAAGGAAATCCCCGAGTTCATGTTGTACATGGAGATGAAGCAATAAGTGATGAGACAGAAGTCGAATATATTTACTCAATGGATCAAAGAGAACAATCAAAAGCACGACCCCATGCGATGACAAATGTAACGATCGAAGGTGTGAAAATACACGTGACTATCGACACAGGAGCTTCAATTAATGTCATGGACCTAAAGACGTTCAATATAATCATGCAAGAAAGTTATAAGAAACCAATTCTTGAACCGACCAAGATCCGTATTTTTACATACAATGCCAAAGAACCTTTAAAGGTTATGGGGAAATTCACGACAATGTTGGAAACGAAACACCGACTTTTACCTGCAACATTTTACGTCACACCAGGACAATCAGGGTGCCTTCTAAGTGGAGTGACAGCACAAGAGGGAGGACTTCTAAGTTTGCATCTTCATGCAATTACTGACGGGAATAGAAAGAACATTAGTGTTGACATTGACAAATCAAATACAGGAGGATTGCTACTGCACAATGCCCATGGTGATAAGAAACTTCAAGCCATTTTGGAAAGAAACAAAGCTGTTTTTGATGCAGGAGGGAAACTGAACGACAGACAAATAAAGTTGCATATTAACAAAAGTATTCCAGGACTTATACAACCGCCACGTAGAATACCATATCATCTAAGAAAGAAGGTAACAGAAGAATTGCAGAAATTAGAAAAAGCTGGAATTATAGAAAAAGTCAAAGATGCGCCTACACAGTGGTCCTCACCCATTGTCATTACACCAAAGAAGGATAGTAATGATATCAGAATATGTGTTGACATGCGAATGCCAAATACTGCAATACAAAGAGAAAGACACATAATGCCTACAGTTAAAGATCTCACAATGGAATTAAATGGTGCTCAGTATTTTTCCAAACTTGACCTTCAACATGCATACCACCAACTTGAATTGAAACCAGAGAGTCGCTACATAACAACATTTAGCACTCATGAAGGACTCTATCAATACACAAGGCTAAATTATGGAACAAACTCAGCTGCTGAAATTTTTCAAACCACACTGCAACAAGTATTACATGATTTGAAAGGTGTTAAAAACATGGCGGACGACATCATTGTTTATGGATCAACCCGTGAAAAACACGATGTAGCGTTAGAGAACTGTCTAAATCGTCTTCAAGAGAAGAACTTAAAGTTAAATTTAAAGAAATGCCGTTTCCTAAAGGAAAACCTTGAATTTTATGGCCTGATGTTTTCCAAGAAAGGCATAGCACCGGATCCTAAGAAAGTCGAAGATTTTGTTAAAGCTACACCGCCCCAATCTGCATCTGAAGTCAGAAGTCTACTAGGCATGGCAACATACAGTTCGCAATTTATTCCAAACTTTGCTTCAATAACAGCACCACTAAGAGAGCTCACGAAAAAACATGCAAAATTTGAATGGACTGAAAAACAACAGAAGGCATTTGTTCAATTAAAGGAATGTCTAACTCGAGCTCCAGTTATGGCATATTTTGATATCGGAAAAAAATCCATGCTTACAGTTGATGCAAGCCCATACGGTCTCTCAGCTATCTTGTCTCAAATCGACGATGACACAAAGAAACCCAACATTATTGCATATGCTAGCCGTTCTCTCACAACTATTGAACAAAGATATTCTCAAACTGAGCGCGAAGCTTTAGCAATAGTGTGGGGAATGGAACATTTCCGTTTATATCTATACGGTTGTGAATTTGATCTTATCACAGACCATAAACCATTGGAATTAATATATAAGAATCCAAAATCGAAACCACCTATGCGCATTGAGCGATGGTTATTAAGACTACAAGATTTTAACTTCAAAGTTATTTATCAAGCAGGCAAAGATAACATTGCTGATTATATGTCACGACACCCAGTTAAGGAAGCAAAACGAGAGAATCTTGCTGAACAATATGTACATTTCATTTCTGAACATGCAGTTCCCAAATCAATGACATTACTAGAAATTCAAGAAGAATCACAACGAGATCCTACCATCCAATTCGTAATGAGAGCTATAGAGACCAATAATTGGAAAACTTCAAATGCTGACGTAGATACAAAAGAAATTGCTCAATACTATAAAGTTCGAACTCAACTTACTGCACAGCATGATGGAATTATTTTAAAGAACAGTAAAATCATCATTCCAAAAACATTGCGCGATAAAGCAATTAATCTTGCACACGTTGGTCATCAAGGCATCGCCAAGACCAAAGCTCTTCTGAGGGAAAAGATCTGGTTCCCAGGGATTGATAACAGTGTTAAGGAAATGGTAGATTCTTGTATAGCTTGTCAAGCCACTACACCAGAAAATGCACAAGAGCCATTACAGATGTCAATAATGCCACCAAGCCCATGGCACACCATACATATGGACTTTTTCGGTCCAATCGCTACAGGAGATTACCTTCTAATTATTATAGATGCATATTCACGATTTCCAGAAGTTGAAATTGTTAGATCCACTGCCATGAAAGCCATTATACCAAAGTTAGACAGAGTTTTTGCTGTACACGGTATACCATATGTTGTCCGAAGTGACAATGGACCACCGTTCAATGGTGAAGAGTTTGCCCGTTATATGAAGTTACTAGGGGTGAAACACAAGCCTGTAACACCTGTGTGGCCACAAGCAAATGGATTAGTAGAATCATTTAATAAGCCACTGAACAAAGCTATAACATCAGCTATCATAGAAAAGAAAAACTGGCCCCAAGCATTACAAAAATTCCTCTTCGCGTACAGAACCACACCTCACACTACCACAAAAGTTGCTCCAACAGAACTATTATTCAATAGAATAGTTAGAGGTACTTTGCCTGAGCTAGCCCCAAATACGTTTGTAAACAGACACGCTATTGCTCAGACCAACGATGCAGAAAACAAAGATAAGATGAAGAGTTATGCTGATACGAGACGGAATGTCAGAAAGACTGAATTGAAAGAAGGTGATCAAGTTATAGTAAAAGCAGATCAACGAAAGAAATTAACACCAAAGTTCATTCCTAAGAGATATGTCATCAAATATAAGAGAGGAAACCAAATTACTGCAGAAAGAGACGGAAAACTTATAAAAAGAAATAGCACATTTTTCAAGAAAATCAATAGCCCAATACAAGAGTCGGAAAGCGAAAGTGAATATAGTGACTATAGTGACAATGAGACAGATGGACATGATTATCCACAAAGGAATCCTGAACACAATGAACCACCAATCAACAGAAGAAGATACCCGTTAAGAGAAAGAACTCAAACTCATTTTTATGGCCAACCGATTGCTCATTTTAGTACTAATTGAATTTTATTACATAATTTGTTTTGTTACAAGGGGGAAGTGATGTAGTATTCACTGAACTGACCATCAGCCCCTGACATATGACAAGTAACTCAAAGTATTTACTCATGTTATGTTATGTTTGAACTAGAGCAATATGGCCGAATGAAGTCTTATTATTTGTGAATTTCTCAACGAAGAAATAAACACGACAGTTATAGCCTTACTTTTTGGCCAGGAATCGCTCATTTTCATCACTTTCCAATCTGCAATCAAAATCAATCAATTTCAATTTTGGTCATTCTTCGGCAAAATACCAAGGTTATAGCCTTACTTTTTGGCCAAAAATCGCTCATTTTCATCACTTTTCAATCTGCAATCAAAATCAATCAATTTCAATTTTGGTCATTATTCGGCAAAATACCAAGGTTATAGCCTTACTTTTTGGCCAAAAATCGCTCATTTTCATCACTTTTCAATCTGCAATCAAAATCAATCAATTTCAATTTTGGTCATTTTTCGGCAAAATACCAAGGTTATAGCCTTACTTTTTGGCCAAAAATCGCTCATTTTCATCACTTTTCAATCTGCAATCAAAATTAATCAATGTCAATTTTGGTCATTTTTCGGCAAAATACCAAGGTTATAGCCTTACTTTTTGGCCAAAAATCGCTCATTTTCATCACTTTTCAATCTGCAATCAAAATCAATCAATTTCAATTTTGGTCATTCTTCGGCAAAATACCAAGGTTATAGCCTTACTTTTTGGCCAAAAATCGCTCATTTTCATCACTTTTCAATCTGCAATCAAAATCAATCAATTTCAATTTTGGTCATTCTTCGGCAAAATACCAAGGTTATAGCCTTACTTTTTGGCCAAAAATCGCTCATTTTCATCACTTTTCAATCTGCAATCAAAATCAATCAATTTCAATTTTGGTCATTCTTCGGCAAAATACCAAGGTTATAGCCTTACTTTTTGGCCAAATATCGCTCATTTTCATCACTTTTCAATCTGCAATCAAAATCAATCAATTTCAATTTTGGTCATTTTTCGGCAAACTACCAAGGTTATAGCCTTACTTTTTGGCCAAACATCGCTCATTTTCATCACTTTTCAATCTGCAATCAAAATCAATCAATTTCAATTATCGTCATTTTTCGGCAAAATACCAATGTTATAGCCTTACTTTTTGGCCAAAAATCGCTCATTTTCATCACTTTTCAATCTGCAATCAAAATCAATCAATTTCAATTTTGGTCATTTTTCGGCAAAATACCAAGGTTATAGCCTTACTTTTTGGCCACAAATCGCTCATTATCATCACTTTTCAATCTGCAATCAAAATCAATCAATTTCAATTTTGGTCATTTTTCGGCAAAATACCAAGGTTATAGCCTTACTTTTCGGCCAAAAATCGCTCATTTTCATCACTTTTCAATCTGCAATCAAAATCAATCAATTTCAATTTTGGTCATTTTTCGGCAAAATACCAAGGTTATAGCCTTACTTTTTGGCCAAAAATCGCTCATTTTCATCACTTTTCAATCTGCAATCAAAATCAATCAATTTCAATTTTGGTCATTCTTCGGCAAAATACCAAGGTTATAGCCTTACTTTTTGGCCAAAAATCGCTCATTTTCATCACTTTTCAATCTGCAATCAAAATCAATCAATTTCAATTTTGGTCATTCTTCGGCAAAATACCAAGGTTATAGCCTTACTTTTTGGCCAAAAATCGCTCATTTTCATCACTTTTCAATCTGCAATCAAAATCAATCAATTTCAATTTTGGTCATTTTTCGGCAAAATACCAAGGTTATAGCCTTACTTTTTGGCCAAACATCGCTCATTTTCATCACTTTTCAATCTGCAATCAAAATCAATCAATTTCAATTTTGGTCATTTTTCGGCAAAATACCAAGGTTATAGCCTTACTTTTTGGCCACAAATCGCTCAGTTTCATCACTTTTCAATCTGCAATCAAAATCAATCAATTTCAATTTTGGTCATTTTTCGGCAAAATACCAAGGTTATAGCCTTACTTTTTGGCCAAAAATCGCTCACTTTCATCACTTTTCAATCTGCAATCAAAATCAATCAATTTCAATTTTGGTCATTTTTCGGCAAAATACCAAGGTTATAGCCTTACTTTTTGGCCAAAAATCGCTCATTTTCATCACTTTTCAATCTGCAATCAAAATCAATCAATTTCAATTTTGGTCATTTGTCGGCAAAATACCAAGGTTATAGCCTTACTTTTTGGCCAAACATCGCTCATTTTCATCACTTTTCAATCTGCAATCAAACTCAATCAATTTCAATTATCGTCATTTTTCGGCAAAATACCAAGGTTATAGCCTTACTTTTTGGCCAAACATCGCTCATTTTCATCACTTTTCAATCTGCAATCAAACTCAATCAATTTCAATGTTTGTCATTATTCGGCAAAATACCAAGGTTATAGCCTTACTTTTTGGCCAAATATCGCTCATTTTCATCACTTTTCAATCTGCAATCAAAATCAATCAATTTCAATTTTGGTCATTTTTCGGCAAACTACCAAGGTTATAGCCTTACTTTTTGGCCAAACATCGCTCATTTTCATCACTTTTCAATCTGCAATCAAAATCAATCAATTTCAATTATCGTCATTTTTCGGCAAAATACCAATGTTATAGCCTTACTTTTTGGCCAAAAATCGCTCATTTTCATCACTTTTCAATCTGCAATCAAAATCAATCAATTTCAATTTTGGTCATTTTTCGGCAAAATACCAAGGTTATAGCCTTACTTTTTGGCCACAAATCGCTCATTATCATCACTTTTCAATCTGCAATCAAAATCAATCAATTTCAATTTTGGTCAATTTTCGGCAAAATACCAAGGTTATAGCCTTACTTTTCGGCCAAAAATCGCTCATTTTCATCACTTTTCAATCTGCAATCAAAATCAATCAATTTCAATTTTGGTCATTTGTCGGCAAACTACCAAGGTTATAGCCTTACTTTTTGGCCAAACATCGCTCATTGTCATCACTTTTCAATCTGCAATCAAAATCAATCAATTTCAATTTTGGTCATTTTTCGGCAAACTACCAATGTTATAGCCTTACTTTTTGGCCAAAAATCGCTCATTTTCATCACTTTTCAATCTGCAATCAAAATCAATCAATTTCAATTTTGGTCATTCTTCGGCAAAATACCAAGGTTATAGCCTTACTTTTTGGCCAAAAATCGCTCATTTTCATCACTTTTCAATCTGCAATCAAAATCAATCAATTTCAATTTTGGTCATTTTTCGGCAAACTACCAAGGTTATAGCCTTACTTTTTGGCCAAACATCGCTCATTTTCATCACTTTTCAATCTGCAATCAAAATCAATCAACTTCAATTTTGGTCATTTTTCGGCAAACTACCAATGTTATAGCCTTACTTTTTGGCCAAAAATCGCTCATTTTCATCACTTTTCAATCTGCAATCAAAATCAATCAATGTCAATTTTGGTCATTTTTCGGCAAAATACCAAGGTTATAGCCTTACTTTTTGGCCAAAAATCGCTCATTTTCATCACTTTTCAATCTGCAATCAAAATCAATCAATTTCAATTTTGGTCATTCTTCGGCAAAATACCAAGGTTATAGCCTTACTTTTTGGCCAAAAATCGCTCATTTTCATCACTTTTCAATCTGCAATCAAAATCAATCAATTTCAATTTTGGTCATTTTTCGGCAAACTACCAAGGTTATAGCCTTACTTTTTGGCCAAACATCGCTCATTTTCATCACTTTTCAATCTGCAATCAAAATCAATCAACTTCAATTTTGGTCATTTTTCGGCAAACTACCAATGTTATAGCCTTACTTTTTGGCCAAAAATCGCTCATTTTCATCACTTTTCAATCTGCAATCAAAATCAATCAATGTCAATTTTGCTCATTCTTCGGCAAAATACCAAGGTTATAGCCTTACTTTTTGGCGAAAAATCGCTCATTTTCATCACTTTTCAATCTGCAATCAAACTCAATCAATTTCAAGTTTGCTCATTCTTCGGCAAAATACCAAGGTTATAGCCTTACTTTTTGGCCAAAAATCGCTCATTTTCATCACTTTTCAATCTGCAATCAAAATCAATCAATTTCAATTTTGGTCATTTTTCGGCAACATACCAAGGTTATAGCCTTACTTTTTGGCCAAAAATCGCTCATTTTCATCACTTTTCAATCTGCAATCAAAATCAATCAATTTCAATTTTGGTCATTCTTCGGCAAAATACCAAGGTTATAGCCTTACTTTTTGGCCAAAAATCGCTCATTTTCATCACTTTTCAATCTGCAATCAAAATCAATCAATTTCAATTTTGGTCATTTTTCGGCAAAATACCAAGGTTATAGCCTTACTTTTTGGCCAAAAATCGGTCATTTTCATCACTTTTTAATATGCAATCAAAATCAATCAATTTCAATTTTGGTCTTATGTTGGCGAAATACCAAGGTTATAGCCTTACTTTTTGGCCAAAAATCGCTCATTTTCATCACTTTTCAATCTGCAATCAAAATCAATCAATTTCACTTTTGGTCATTTGTCGGCAAAATACCAAGGTTATAGCCTTACTTTTTGGCCAAAAATCGCTCATTTTCATCACTTTTCAATCTGCAATCAAAATCAATCAATTTCAATTTTGGTCATTTTTCGGCAAAATACCAAGATTATAGCCTTACTTTTTGGCCAAAAATCGCTCATTTTCATCACTTTTCAATCTGCAATCAAACTCAATCAATTTCAATTTTGGTCATTTTTCGGCAAAATACCAAGGTTATAGCCTTACTTTTTGGCCACAAATCGCTCATTTTCATCACTTTTCAATCTGCAATCAAAATCAATCAATTTCAATTTTGGTCATTTTTCGGCAAAATACCAAGGTTATAGCCTTACTTTTTGGCCAAAAATCGCTCATTTTCATCACTTTTCAATCTGCAATCAAAATTAATCAATGTCAATTTTGGTCATTTTTCGGCAAAATACCAAGGTTATAGCCTTACTTTTTGGCCAAAAATCGCTCATTTTCATCACTTTTTAATATGCAATCAAAATCAATCAATTTCAATTTTGGTCTTATGTTGGCGAAATACCAAGGTTATAGCCTTACTTTTTGGCCAAAAATCGCTCATTTTCATCACTTTTCAATCTGCAATCAAAATCAATCAATTTCACTTTTGGTCATTTGTCGGCAAAATACCAAGGTTATAGCCTTACTTTTTGGCCAAAAATCGCTCATTTTCATCACTTTTCAATCTGCAATCAAAATCAATCAATTTCAATTTTGGTCATTTTTCGGCAAAATACCAAGATTATAGCCTTACTTTTTGGCCAAAAATCGCTCATTTTCATCACTTTTCAATCTGCAATCAAACTCAATCAATTTCAATTTTGGTCATTTGTCGGCAAAATACCAAGGTTATAGCCTTACTTTTTGGCCACAAATCGCTCATTTTCATCACTTTTCAATCTGCAATCAAAATCAATCAATTTCAATTTTGGTCATTTTTCGGCAAAATACCAAGGTTATAGCCTTACTTTTTGGCCAAAAATCGCTCATTTTCATCACTTTTCAATCTGCAATCAAAATTAATCAATGTCAATTTTGGTCATTTTTCGGCAAAATACCAAGGTTATAGCCTTACTTTTTGGCCAAAAATCGCTCATTTTCATCACTTTTCAATCTGCAATCAAAATCAATCAATTTCAATTTTGGTCATTATTCGGCAAAATACCAAGGTTATAGCCTTACTTTTTGGCCAAAAATCGCTCATTTTCATCACTTTTCAATCTGCAATCAAAATCAATCAATTTCAATTTTGGTCATTTTTCGGCAAAATACCAAGGTTATAGCCTTACTTTTTGGCCAAAAATCGCTCATTTTCATCACTTTTCAATCTGCAATCAAAATCAATCAATTTCAATTTTGGTCATTCTTCGGCAAAATACCAAGGTTATAGCCTTACTTTTTGGCCAAAAATCGCTCATTTTCATCACTTTTCAATCTGCAATCAAAATCAATCAATTTCAAGTTTGGTCATTCTTCGGCAAAATACCAAGGTTATAGCCTTACTTTTTGGCCAAAAATCGCTCATTTTCATCACTTTTCAATCTGCAATCAAAATCAATCAATTTCAATTTTGGTCATTTTTCGGCAAAATACCAAGGTTATAGCCTTACTTTTTGGCCAAAAATTGCTCATTTTCATCACTTTTCAATCTGCAATCAAAATCAATCAATTTCAATTTTGATCATTCTTCGGCAAAATACCAAGGTTATAGCCTTACTTTTTGGCCAAACATCGCTCATTTTCATCACTTTTCAATCTGCAATCAAAATCAATCAATTTCAAGTTTGGTCATTCTTCGGCAAAATACCAAGGTTATAGCCTTACTTTTTGGCCAAAAATCGCTCATTTTCATCACTTTTCAATCTGCAATCAAAATCAATCAATTTCAATTTTGGTCATTTTTCGGCAAAATACCAAGGTTATAGCCTTACTTTTTGGCCAAAAATCGCTCATTTTCATCACTTTTCAATCTGCAATCAAAATTAATCAATGTCAATTTTGGTCATTTTTCGGCAAAATACCAAGGTTATAGCCTTACTTTTTGGCCAAATATCGCTCATTTTCATCACTTTTCAATCTGCAATCAAAATCAATCAATTTCAATTTTGGTCATTTTTCGGCAACATACCAAGGTTATAGCCTTACGTTTTGGCCAAAAATCGCTCATTTTCACCACTTTTCAACCTGCAATCACAATTAGTTAATTTCGAGTTCTGTCATTTTTCGGCAACATACCAAGGTTATAGCCTTACTTTTTGGCCAAAAATCGCTCATTTTCATCACTTTTCAATCTGCAATCAAAATCAATCAATTTCAATTTTGGTCATTTTTCGGCAAAATACCAAGGTTATAGCCTTACTTTTTGGCCAAAAATTGCTCAGTTTCATCACTTTTCAATCTGCAATCAAAATCAATCAATTTCAATGTCGGTCATTCTTCGGCAAAATACCAAGGTTATAGCCTTACTTTTTGGCCAAAAATCGCTCATTTTCATCACTTTTCAATCTGCAATCAAAATCAATCAATTTCAATTTTGGTCATTCTACGGCAAAATACCAAGGTTATAGCCTTACTTTTTGGCCAAAAATCGCTCATTTTCATCACTTTTCAATCTGCAATCAAAATCAATCAATTTCAATTTTGGTCATTTTTCGGCAAAATACCAAGGTTATAGCCTTACTTTTTGGCCAAAAATCGCTCAGTTTCATCACTTTTCAATCTGCAATCAAAATCAATCAATTTCAATTTTAGTGATTTTTCGGCAAAATCCCAAGGTTATAGCCTTACTCTTTGGCCAAAAATCGCTCATTTTCATCACTTTTCAATCTGCAATCAAAATCAATCAATTTCAATTTTGGTCATTTTTCGGCAGAATACCAAGGTTATAGCCTTACTTTTTGGCCAAACATCGCTCATTTTCATCACTTTTCAATCTGCAATCAAAATCAATCAATTTCAATTATCGTCATTTTTCGGCAAAATACCAATGTTATAGCCTTACCTTTTGGCCAAAAGTCGCTCATTTTCATCACTTTTCAATCTGCAATCAAAATCAATCAATTTCAATTTTGGTCATTTTTCGGCAAACTACCAAGGTTATAGCCTTACTTTTTGGCCACAAATCGCTCATTATCATCACTTTTCAATCTGCAATCAAAATCAATCAATTTCAATTTTGGTCATTTTTCGGCAAAATACCAAGGTTATAGCCTTACTTTTTGGCCAAAAATCGCTCATTTTCATCACTTTTCAATCTGCAATCAAAATCAATGAATTTCAATTTTGGTCATTTTTCGGCAACATACCAAGGTTATAGCCTTATGATTTGGCCAAAAATCGCTCATTTTCACCACTTTTCAATCTGCAATCACAATTAGTTAATTTCGAGTGTGGTCATTCTTCGGCAAAATACCAAGGTTATAGCCTTACTGTTTGGCCAAAAATCGCTCAGTTTCATCACTTTTCAATCTGCAATCAAAATCAATCAATTTCAATTTCGGTCATTCTTCGGCAAAATACCAAGGTTATAGCCTTACTTTTTGGCCAAAAATCGCTCATTTTCATCACTTTTCAATCTGCAATCAAAATCAATCAATTTCAATTTTGGTCATTCTACGGCAAAATACCAAGGTTATAGCCTTACTTTTTGGCCAAAAATCGCTCATTTTCATCACTTTTCAATCTGCAATCAAAATTAATAAATGTCAATTTTGGTCATTTTTCGGCAAAATACCAAGGCCATAGCCTTACTTTTTGGCCAAACATCGCTCATTTTCATCACTTTTCAATCTGCAATCAAAATCAATCAATTTCAATTATCGTCATTTTTCGGCAAAATACCAATGTTATAGCCTTACTTTGTGGCCAAAAATCGCTCATTTTCATCACTTTTCAATCTGCAATCAAAATCAATCAATTTCAATTTTGGTCATTTTTCGGCAAAATACCAAGGTTATAGCCTTACTTTTTGGCCACAAATCGCTCATTATCATCACTTTTCAATCTGCAATCAAAATCAATCAATTTCAATTTTGGTCATTTTTCGGCAAAATACCAAGGTTATAGCCTTACTTTTTGGCCAAAAATCGCTCATTTTCATCACTTTTCAATCTGCAATCAAAATCAATCAATTTCAATTTTGGTCATTTTTCGGCAAAATACCAAGGTTATAGCCTTACTTTTTGGCCAAAAATCGCTCATTTTCATCACTTTTCAATCTGCAATCAAAATCAATCAATTTCAATTTCGGTCATTCTTCGGCAAAATACCAAGGTTATAGCCTTACTTTTTGGCCAAAAAATCGCTCATTTTCACCACTTTTCAATCTGCAATCACAATTAGTTAATTTCGAGTTTGGTCATTCTTCGGCAACATACCAAGGTTATAGCCTTACTTTTTGGCCAAAAATCGCTCATTTTCATCACTTTTCAATCTGCAATCAAAATCAATCAATTTCAATTTTGGTCATTTTTCGGCAAAATACCAAGTTTATAGCCTTACTTTTTGGCCAAAAATCGCTCATTTTCATCACTTTTCAATCTGCAATCAAAATCAATCAATTTCAATTTTGGTCATTTTTCGGCAAAATACCAAGGTTATAGCCTTACTTTTTGGCCACAACTCGCTCATTTTCATCACTTTTCAATCTGCAATCAAAATCAATCAATTTCAATTTCGGTCATTCTTCGGCAAAATACCAAGGTTATAGCCTTACTTTTTGGCCAAAAATCGCTCATTTTCATCACTTTTCAATCTGCAATCAAAATCAATCAATTTCAATTTTGGTCATTTTTCGGCAAACTACCAAGGTTATAGCCTTACTTTTCGGCCAAAAATCGCTCATTTTCATCACTTTTCAATCTGCAATCAAAATCAATCAATTTCAATTTTGGTCATTTTTCGGCAAAATACCAAGTTTATAGCCTTACTTTTTGGCCAAAAATCGCTCATTTTCATCACTTTTCAATCTGCAATCAAAATCAATCAATTTCAATTTTGGTCATTTTTCGGCAAAATACCAAGGTTATAGCCTTACTTTTTGGCCAAAAATCGCTCATTTTCATCACTTTTCAATCTGCAATCAACATCAATCAATTTCAATTTTGGTCATTTTTCGGCAAAATACCAAGGTTATAGCCTTACTTTTTGGCCACAAATCGCTCATTTTCAGCACTTTTCAATATGCAATCACAATTAGTTAATTTCGAGTGTGGTCATTCTTCGGCAAAATACCAAGGTTATAGCCTTACTGTTTGGCCAAAAATCGCTCATTTTCATCACTTTTCAATCTGCAATCAAAATTAATCAATTTCAATTTTGGTCATTTTTCGGCAAACTACCAAGGTTATAGCCTTACTTTTTGGCCAAAAATCGCTCATTTTCATCACTTTTCAATCTGCAATCAAAATCAATCAATTTCAATTTTGGTCATTTTTCGGCAAAATACCAAGTTTATAGCCTTACTTTTTGGCCACAACTCGCTCATTTTCATCACTTTTCAATCTGCAATCAAAATCAATCAATTTCAATTTCGGTCATTCTTCGGCAAAATACCAAGGTTATAGCCTTTCTGTTTGGCCAAAAATCGCTCATTTTCATCACTTTTCAATCTGCAATCAAAATCAATCAATTTCAATTTTGGTCATTTTTCGGCAAACTACCAAGGTTATAGCCTTACTTTTCGGCCAAAAATCGCTCATTTTCATCACTTTTCAATCTGCAATCAAAATCAATCAATTTCAATTTTGGTCATTTTTCGGCAAAATACCAAGTTTATAGCCTTACTTTTTGGCCAAAAATCGCTCATTTTCATCACTTTTCAATCTGCAATCAAAATCAATCAATTTCAATTTTGGTCATTTTTCGGCAAAATACCAAGGTTATAGCCTTACTTTTTGGCCAAAAATCGCTCATTTTCATCACTTTTCAATCTGCAATCAACATCAATCAATTTCAATTTTGGTCATTTTTCGGCAAACTACCAAGGTTATAGCCTTACTTTTTGGCCAAATATCGCTCATTTTCATCACTTTTCAATCTGCAATCAAAATCAATCAATTTCAATTTCGGTCATTCTTCGGCAACATACCAAAGTTATAGCCTTACTTTTTGGCCAAAAATCGCTCATTTTCACCACTTTTCAATCTGCAATCACAATTAGTTAATTTCGAGTTCTGTCATTTTTCGGCAACATACCAAGGTTATAGCCTTACTTTTTGGCCAAAAATCGCTCATTTTCATCACTTTTCAATCTGCAATCAAAATCAATCAATTTCAATTTTGGTCATTTTTCGGCAAACTACCAAGGTTATAGCCTTACTTTTTGGCCAAAAATCGCTCATTTTCATCACTTTTCAATCTGCAATCAAAATCAATCAATTTCAATTTTGGTCATTTTTCGGCAAAATACCAAGTTTATAGCCTTACTTTTTGGCCAAAAATCGCTCATTTTCATCACTTTTCAATCTGCAATCAAAATCAATCAATTTCAATTTTGGTCATTTTTCGGCAAAATACCAAGGTTATAGCCTTACTTTTTGGCCAAAAATCGCTCATTTTCATCACTTTTCAATCTGCAATCAACATCAATCAATTTCAATTTTGGTCATTTTTCGGCAAACTACCAAGGTTATAGCCTTACTTTTTGGCCAAATATCGCTCATTTTCATCACTTTTCAATCTGCAATCAAAATCAATCAATTTCAATTTCGGTCATTCTTCGGCAACATACCAAAGTTATAGCCTTACTTTTTTGCCAAAAATCGCTCATTTTCACCACTTTTCAATCTGCAATCACAATTAGTTAATTTCGAGTTCTGTCATTTTTCGGCAACATACCAAGGTTATAGCCTTACTTTTTGGCCAAAAATCGCTCATTTTCATCACTTTTCAATCTGCAATCAAAATCAATCAATTTCAATTTTGGTCATGTTTCGGCAAACTACCAAGGTTATAGCCTTACTTTTTGGCCAAACATCGCTCATTTTCATCACTTTTCAATCTGCAATCAAAATCAATCACTTTCAATTTTGGTCATTCTTCGGCAACATACCAAGGTTATAGCCTTACTTTTTGGCCAAAAATCGCTCATTTTCACCACTTTTCAATCTGCAATCACAATTAGTTAATTTCGAGTTCTGTCATTCTTCGGCAAACTACCAAGGTTATAGCCTTACTTTTTGGCCAAACATCGCTCATTTTCATCACTTTTCAATCTGCAATCAAAATCAATCAATTTCAATTTTGGTCATTCTTCGGCAAAATACCAAGGTTATAGCCTTACTTTTTGGCCAAATATCGCTCATTTTCATCACTTTTCAATCTGCAATCAAAATCAATCAATTTCAATTTTGGTCATTTTTCGGCAAACTACCAAGGTTATAGCCTTACTTTTTGGCCAAACATCGCTCATTTTCATCACTTTTCAATCTGCAATCAAAATCAATCAATTTCAATTTTGGTCATTTTTCGGCAAACTACCATTGTTATAGCCTTACTTTTTGGCCAAAAATCGCTCATTTTCATCACTTTTCAATCTGCAATCAAAATTAATCAATGTCAATTTTGGTCATATTTCGGCAAAATACCAAGGTTATAGCCTTACTTTTTGGCCAAACATCGCTCATTTTCATCACTTTTCAATCTGCAATCAAAATCAATCAATTTCAATTTTGGTCATTTTTCGGCAAAATACCAAGGTTATAGCCTTACTTTTTGGCAACAAATCGCTCATTTTCACCACTTTTCAATCTGCAATCACAATTAGTTAATTTCGAGTGTGGTCATTCTTCGGCATACTACCAAGGTTATAGCCTTACTTTCTGGCCAAACATCGCTCATTTTCACCACTTTTCAATCTGCAATCACAATTAGTTAATTTCGAGTTCTGTCATTTTTTGGCAACATACCAAGGTTATAGCCTTACTTTTTGGCCAAAAATCGCTCATTTTCATCACTTTTCAATCTGCAATCAAAATCAATCAATTTCAATTTTGGTCATTCTTCGGCAAAATACCAAGGTTATAGCCTTACTTTTTGGCCAAATATCGCTCATTTTCATCACTTTTCAATCTGCAATCAAAATCAATCAATTTCAATTTTGGTCATTTTTCGGCAAACTACCAAGGTTATAGCCTTACTTTTTGGCCAAACATCGCTCATTTTCATCACTTTTCAATCTGCAATCAAAATCAATCAACTTCAATTTTGGTCATTTTTCGGCAAACTACCATTGTTATAGCCTTACTTTTTGGCCAAAAATCGCTCATTTTCATCACTTTTCAATCTGCAATCAAAATTAATCAATGTCAATTTTGGTCATATTTCGGCAAAATACCAAGGTTATAGCCTTACTTTTTGGCCAAAAATCGCTCATTTTCATCACTTGTCAATCTGCAATCAAAATCAATCAATTTCAATTTTGGTCATTTTTCGGCAAAATACCAAGGTTATAGCCTTACTTTTTGGCCAAAAATCGCTCATTTTCATCACTTTTCAATCTGCAATCAACATCAATCAATGTCAATTTTGGTCATTTTTCGGCAAACTACCAAGGTTATAGCCTTACTTTTTGGCCAAATATCGCTCATTTTCATCACTTTTCAATCTGCAATCAACATCAATCAATGTCAATTTTGGTCATTTTTCGGCAAACTACCAAGGTTATAGCCTTACTTTTTGGCCAAATATCGCTCATTTTCATTACTTTTCAATCTGCAATCAACATCAATCAATGTCAATTTTGGTCATGTTTCGGCAACATACCAAGGTTATAGCCTTACTTTTTGGCCAAAAATCGCTCATTCTCATCACTTTTCAATCTGCAATCAAAATCAATCAATTTCAATTTCGGTCATTCTTCGGCAACATACCAAAGTTATAGCCTTACTTTTTGGCCAAAAATCGCTCATTTTCACCACTTTTCAATCTGCAATCTTAATTAGTTAATTTCGAGTTCTGTCATTTTTCGGCAACATACCAAGGTTATAGCCTTACTTTTTGGCCAAAAATCGCTCATTTTCATCACTTTTCAATCTGCAATCAAAATCAATCAATTTCAATTTTGGTCATTTTTCGGCAAAATACCAAGGTTATAGCCTTACTTTTTGGCCAAAAATCGCTCATTTTCATCACTTTTCAATCTGCAATCAAAATCAATCAATTTCAATTTTGGTCATTTTTCGGCAAAATACCAAGGTTATAGCCTTACTTTTTGGCCACAAATCGCTCATTTTCACCACTTTTCAATATGCAATCACAATTAGTTAATTTCGAGTGTGGTCATTCTTCGGCAAAATACCAAGGTTATAGCCTTACTGTTTGGCCAAAAATCGCTCAGTTTCATCACTTTTCAATCTGCAATCAAAATCAATCAATTTCAATTTTGGTCATTTTTCGGCAAACTACCAAGGTTATAGCCTTACTTTTTGGCCAAAAATCGCTCATTTTCATCACTTTTCAATCTGCAATCAAAATCAATCAATTTCAATTTTGGTCATTTTTCGGCAAAATACCAAGTTTATAGCCTTACTTTTTGGCCAAAAATCGCTCATTTTCATCACTTTTCAATCTGCAATCAAAATCAATCAATTTCAATTTTGGTCATTTTTCGGCAAAATACCAAGGTTATAGCCTTACTTTTTGGCCAAAAATCGCTCATTTTCATCACTTTTCAATCTGCAATCAACATCAATCAATTTCAATTTTGGTCATTTTTCGGCAAACTACCAAGGTTATAGCCTTACTTTTTGGCCAAATATCGCTCATTTTCATCACTTTTCAATCTGCAATCAAAATCAATCAATTTCAATTTCGGTCATTCTTCGGCAACATACCAAAGTTATAGCCTTACTTTTTTGCCAAAAATCGCTCATTTTCACCACTTTTCAATCTGCAATCACAATTAGTTAATTTCGAGTTCTGTCATTTTTCGGCAACATACCAAGGTTATAGCCTTACTTTTTGGCCAAAAATCGCTCATTTTCATCACTTTTCAATCTGCAATCAAAATCAATCAATTTCAATTTTGGTCATTTTTCGGCAAACTACCAAGGTTATAGCCTTACTTTTCGCCCAAAAATCGCTCATTTTCATCACTTTTCAATCTGCAATCAAAATCAATCAATTTCAATTTTGGTCATTTTTCGGCAAAATACCAAGTTTATAGCCTTACTTTTTGGCCAAAAATCGCTCATTTTCATCACTTTTCAATCTGCAATCAAAATCAATCAATTTCAATTTTGGTCATTTTTCGGCAAAATACCAAGGTTATAGCCTTACTTTTTGGCCAAAAATCGCTCATTTTCATCACTTTTCAATCTGCAATCAACATCAATCAATTTCAATTTTGGTCATTTTTCGGCAAACTACCAAGGTTATAGCCTTACTTTTTGGCCAAATATCGCTCATTTTCATCACTTTTCAATCTGCAATCAAAATCAATCAATTTCAATTTCGGTCATTCTTCGGCAACATACCAAAGTTATAGCCTTACTTTTTGGCCAAAAATCGCTCATTTTCACCACTTTTCAATCTGCAATCACAATTAGTTAATTTCGAGTTCTGTCATTTTTCGGCAACATACCAAGGTTATAGCCTTACTTTTTGGCCAAAAATCGCTCATTTTCATCACTTTTCAATCTGCAATCAAAATCAATCAATTTCAATTTTGGTCATTTTTCGGCAAAATACCAAGGTTATAGCCTTACTTTTTGGCCACAAATCGCTCATTTTCACCACTTTTCAATATGCAATCACAATTAGTTAATTTCGAGTGTGGTCATTCTTCGGCAAAATACCAAGGTTATAGCCTTACTGTTTGGCCAAAAATCGCTCATTTTCATCACTTTTCAATCTGCAATCAAAATCAATCAATTTCAATTTTGGTCATTTTTCGGCAAACTACCAAGGTTATAGCCTTACTTTTTGGCCAAAAATCGCTCATTTTCATCACTTTTCAATCTGCAATCAAAATCAATCAATTTCAATTTTGGTCATTTTTCGGCAAAATACCAAGTTTATAGCCTTACTTTTTGGCCAAAAATCGCTCATTTTCATCACTTTTCAATCTGCAATCAAAATCAATCAATTTCAATTTTGGTCATTTTTCGGCAAAATACCAAGGTTATAGCCTTACTTTTTGGCCAAAAATCGCTCATTTTCATCACTTTTCAATCTGCAATCAACATCAATCAATTTCAATTTTGGTCATTTTTCGGCAAACTACCAAGGTTAATAGCCTTACTTTTTGGCCAAATATCGCTCATTTTCATCACTTTTCAATCTGCAATCAAAATCAATCAATTTCAATTTCGGTCATTCTTCGGCAACATACCAAAGTTATAGCCTTACTTTTTTGCCAAAAATCGCTCATTTTCACCACTTTTCAATCTGCAATCACAATTAGTTAATTTCGAGTTCTGTCATTTTTCGGCAACATACCAAGGTTATAGCCTTACTTTTTGGCCAAAAATCGCTCATTTTCATCACTTTTCAATCTGCAATCAAAATCAATCAATTTCAATTTTGGTCATGTTTCGGCAAACTACCAAGGTTATAGCCTTACTTTTTGGCCAAACATCGCTCATTTTCATCACTTTTCAATCTGCAATCAAAATCAATCACTTTCAATTTTGGTCATTCTTCGGCAACATACCAAGGTTATAGCCTTACTTTTTGGCCAAAAATCGCTCATTTTCACCACTTTTCAATCTGCAATCACAATTAGTTAATTTCGAGTTCTGTCATTCTTCGGCAAACTACCAAGGTTATAGCCTTACTTTTTGGCCAAACATCGCTCATTTTCATCACTTTTCAATCTGCAATCAAAATCAATCAATTTCAATTTTGGTCATTCTTCGGCAAAATACCAAGGTTATAGCCTTACTTTTTGGCCAAATATCGCTCATTTTCATCACTTTTCAATCTGCAATCAAAATCAATCAATTTCAATTTTGGTCATTTTTCGGCAAACTACCAAGGTTATAGCCTTACTTTTTGGCCAAACATCGCTCATTTTCATCACTTTTCAATCTGCAATCAAAATCAATCAATTTCAATTTTGGTCATTTTTCGGCAAACTACCATTGTTATAGCCTTACTTTTTGGCCAAAAATCGCTCATTTTCATCACTTTTCAATCTGCAATCAAAATTAATCAATTTCAATTTTGGTCATATTTCGGCAAAATACCAAGGTTATAGCCTTACTTTTTGGCCAAACATCGCTCATTTTCATCACTTTTCAATCTGCAATCAAAATCAATCAATTTCAATTTTGGTCATTTTTCGGCAAAATACCAAGGTTATAGCCTTACTTTTTGGCAACAAATCGCTCATTTTCACCACTTTTCAATCTGCAATCACAATTAGTTAATTTCGAGTGTGGTCATTCTTCGGCATACTACCAAGGTTATAGCCTTACTTTCTGGCCAAACATCGCTCATTTTCACCACTTTTCAATCTGCAATCACAATTAGTTAATTTCGAGTTCTGTCATTTTTTGGCAACATACCAAGGTTATAGCCTTACTTTTTGGCCAAAAATCGCTCATTTTCATCACTTTTCAATCTGCAATCAAAATCAATCAATTTCAATTTTGGTCATTCTTCGGCAAAATACCAAGGTTATAGCCTTACTTTTTGGCCAAATATCGCTCATTTTCATCACTTTTCAATCTGCAATCAAAATCAATCAATTTCAATTTTGGTCATTTTTCGGCAAACTACCAAGGTTATAGCCTTACTTTTTGGCCAAACATCGCTCATTTTCATCACTTTTCAATCTGCAATCAAAATCAATCAACTTCAATTTTGGTCATTTTTCGGCAAACTACCATTGTTATAGCCTTACTTTTTGGCCAAAAATCGCTCATTTTCATCACTTTTCAATCTGCAATCAAAATTAATCAATGTCAATTTTGGTCATATTTCGGCAAAATACCAAGGTTATAGCCTTACTTTTTGGCCAAAAATCGCTCATTTTCATCACTTGTCAATCTGCAATCAAAATCAATCAATTTCAATTTTGGTCATTTTTCGGCAAAATACCAAGGTTATAGCCTTACTTTTTGGCCAAAAATCGCTCATTTTCATCACTTTTCAATCTGCAATCAACATCAATCAATGTCAATTTTGGTCATTTTTCGGCAAACTACCAAGGTTATAGCCTTACTTTTTGGCCAAATATCGCTCATTTTCATCACTTTTCAATCTGCAATCAACATCAATCAATGTCAATTTTGGTCATTTTTCGGCAAACTACCAAGGTTATAGCCTTACTTTTTGGCCAAATATCGCTCATTTTCATCACTTTTCAATCTGCAATCAACATCAATCAATGTCAATTTTGGTCATGTTTCGGCAACATACCAAGGTTATAGCCTTACTTTTTGGCCAAAAATCGCTCATTTTCATCACTTTTCAATCTGCAATCAAAATCAATCAATTTCAATTTCGGTCATTCTTCGGCAACATACCAAAGTTATAGCCTTACTTTTTGGCCAAAAATCGCTCATTTTCACCACTTTTCAATCTGCAATCTTAATTAGTTAATTTCGAGTTCTGTCATTTTTCGGCAACATACCAAGGTTATAGCCTTACTTTTTGGCCAAAAATCGCTCATTTTCATCACTTTTCAATCTGCAATCAAAATCAATCAATTTCAATTTTGGTCATTTTTCGGCAAAATACCAAGGTTATAGCCTTACTTTTTGGCCAAAAATCGCTCATTTTCATCACTTTTCAATCTGCAATCAAAATCAATCAATTTCAATTTTGGTCATTTTTCGGCAAAATACCAAGGTTATAGCCTTACTTTTTGGCCACAAATCGCTCATTTTCACCACTTTTCAATATGCAATCACAATTAGTTAATTTCGAGTGTGGTCATTCTTCGGCAAAATACCAAGGTTATAGCCTTACTGTTTGGCCAAAAATCGCTCAGTTTCATCACTTTTCAATCTGCAATCAAAATCAATCAATTTCAATTTTGGTCATTTTTCGGCAAACTACCAAGGTTATAGCCTTACTTTTTGGCCAAAAATCGCTCATTTTCATCACTTTTCAATCTGCAATCAAAATCAATCAATTTCAATTTTGGTCATTTTTCGGCAAAATACCAAGTTTATAGCCTTACTTTTTGGCCAAAAATCGCTCATTTTCATCACTTTTCAATCTGCAATCAAAATCAATCAATTTCAATTTTGGTCATTTTTCGGCAAAATACCAAGGTTATAGCCTTACTTTTTGGCCAAAAATCGCTCATTTTCATCACTTTTCAATCTGCAATCAACATCAATCAATTTCAATTTTGGTCATTTTTCGGCAAACTACCAAGGTTATAGCCTTACTTTTTGGCCAAATATCGCTCATTTTCATCACTTTTCAATCTGCAATCAAAATCAATCAATTTCAATTTCGGTCATTCTTCGGCAACATACCAAAGTTATAGCCTTACTTTTTTGCCAAAAATCGCTCATTTTCACCACTTTTCAATCTGCAATCACAATTAGTTAATTTCGAGTTCTGTCATTTTTCGGCAACATACCAAGGTTATAGCCTTACTTTTTGGCCAAAAATCGCTCATTTTCATCACTTTTCAATCTGCAATCAAAATCAATCAATTTCAATTTTGGTCATGTTTCGACAAACTACCAAGGTTATAGCCTTACTTTTTGGCCAAACATCGCTCATTTTCATCACTTTTCAATCTGCAATCAAAATCAATCACTTTCAATTTTGGTCATTCTTCGGCAACATACCAAGGTTATAGCCTTACTTTTTGGCCAAAAATCGCTCATTTTCACCACTTTTCAATCTGCAATCACAATTAGTTAATTTCGAGTTCTGTCATTCTTCGGCAAACTACCAAGGTTATAGCCTTACTTTTTGGCCAAACATCGCTCATTTTCATCACTTTTCAATCTGCAATCAAAATCAATCAATTTCAATTTTGGTCATTCTTCGGCAAAATACCAAGGTTATAGCCTTACTTTTTGGCCAAATATCGCTCATTTTCATCACTTTTCAATCTGCAATCAAAATCAATCAATTTCAATTTTGGTCATTTTTCGGCAAACTACCAAGGTTATAGCCTTACTTTTTGGCCAAACATCGCTCATTTTCATCACTTTTCAATCTGCAATCAAAATCAATCAATTTCAATTTTGGTCATTTTTCGGCAAACTACCATTGTTATAGCCTTACTTTTTGGCCAAAAATCGCTCATTTTCATCACTTTTCAATCTGCAATCAAAATTAATCAATGTCAATTTTGGTCATATTTCGGCAAAATACCAAGGTTATAGCCTTACTTTTTGGCCAAAAATCGCTCATTTTCATCACTTTTCAATCTGCAATCAAAATCAATCAATTTCAATTTTGGTCATTTTTCGGCAAAATACCAAGGTTATAGCCTTACTTTTTGGCAACAAATCGCTCATTTTCACCACTTTTCAATCTGCAATCACAATTAGTTAATTTCGAGTGTGGTCATTCTTCGGCATACTACCAAGGTTATAGCCTTACTTTCTGGCCAAACATCGCTCATTTTCACCACTTTTCAATCTGCAATCACACTTAGTTAATTTCGAGTTTGGTCATTCTTCGGCAAACTACCAAGGTTATAGCCTTACTTTTTGGCCAAAAATCGCTCATTTTCATCACTTTTCAATCTGCAATCAAAATCAATCAATTTCAATTTTGGTCATTCTTCGGCAAAATACCAAGGTTATAGCCTTACTTTTTGGCCAAATATCGCTCATTTTCATCACTTTTCAATCTGCAATCAAAATTAATCAATGTCAATTTTGGTCATATTTCGGCAAAATACCAAGGTTATAGCCTTACTTTTTGGCCAAAAATCGCTCATTTTCATCACTTGTCAATCTGCAATCAAAATCAATCAATTTCAATTTTGGTCATTTTTCGGCAAAATACCAAGGTTATAGCCTTACTTTTTGGCCAAAAATCGCTCATTTTCATCACTTTTCAATCTGCAATCAACATCAATCAATGTCAATTTTGGTCATTTTTCGGTAAACTACCAAGGTTATAGCCTTACTTTTTGGCCAAATATCGCTCATTTTCATCACTTTTCAATCTGCAATCAAAATCAATCAATTTCAATTTCGGTCATTCTTCGGCAACATACCAAGGTTATAGCCTTACTTTTTGGCCAAAAATCGCTCATTTTCACCACTTTTCAATCTGCAATCACAATTAGTTAATTTCGTGTTCTGTCAGTCTTCGGCAAAATACCAAGGTTATAGCCTTACTTTTTGGCCAAACATCGCTCATTTTCATGACTTTTCAATCTGCAATCAAAATCAATCAATTTCAATTTTGGTCATTTTTCGGCAACATACCAAGGTTATAGCCTTACTTTTTGGCCAAAAATCGCTCATTTTCACCACTTTTCAATCTGCAATCACAATTAGTTAATTTCGTGGTCTGTCATTCTTCGGCAAAATACCAAGGTTATAGCCTTACTTTTTGGCCGCAAATCGCTCATTTTCACCACTTTTCAATCTGCAATCACAATTAGTTAATTTCGAGTGTGGTCATTCTTCGGCAAACTACCAAGGTTATAGCCTTACTTTCTGGCCAAAAATCGCTCATTTTCACCACTTTTCAATCTGCAATCACACTTAGTTAATTTCGAGTTTGGTCATTCTTCGGCAAAATACCAAGGTTATAGACTTACTTTTTGGCCAAAAATCGCTCATTTTCACCACTTTTCAATCTGCAATCAAAATCAATCAATTTCAATTTTGGTCATTTTTCGGCAAACTACCAAGGTTATAGCCTTACTTTTTGGCCACAAATCGCTCATTTTCGCCACTTTTCAATCTGCAATCAAAATCAATCAATTTCAATTTTGGTCATTTTTCGGCAAACTACCAAGGTTATAGCCTTACTGTTTGGCCAAACATCGCTCATTTTCATCACTTTTCAATCTGCAATCAAAATCAATCAATTTCAATTTTGGTCATTTTTCGGCAAAATACCAAGGTTATAGCCGTACTTTTTGGCCAAAAATCGCTCATTTTCATCACTTTTCAATCTGCAATCAAAATCAATCAATTTCAATTTTGGTCATTTGTTGGCAAAATACCAAGGTTATAGCCTTACTTTTTGGCCAAAAATCGCTCATTTTCATCACTTTTCAATCTGCAATCAAAATCAATCAATTTCAATTTTGGTCATTTTTCGGCAAAATACCAAGGTTATAGCCTTACTTTTTGGCCAAAAATCGCTCATTTTCACCACTTTTCAATCTGCAATCACAATTAGTTAATTTCGTGGTCTGTCATTCTTCGGCAAAATACCAAGGTTATAGCCTTACTTTTTGGCCAAAAATCGCTCATTTTCACCACTTTTCAATTTGCAATCACACTTAGTTAATTTCGAGTTTGGTCATTCTTCGGCAAAATACCAAGGTTATAGACTTACTTTTTGGCCAAAAATCGCTCATTTTCACCACTTTTCAATCTGCAATCAAAATCAATCAATTTCAATTTTGGTCATTTTTCGGCAAACTACCAAGGTTATAGCCTTACTTTTTGGCCAAAAATCGCTCATTTTCATCACTTTTCAATCTGCAATCAAAATCAATCAATTTCAATTTTGGTCATTTTTCGGCAAAATACCAAGGTTATAGCCTTACTTTTTGGCCAAAAATCGCTCATTTTCACCACTTTTCAATCTGCAATCACAATTACTTAATTTCGTGGTCTGTCATTCTTCGGCAAAATACCAAGGTTATAGCCTTACTTTTTGGCCAAACATCGCTCATTTTCATGACTTTTCAATCTGCAATCAAAATCAATCAATTTCAATTTTGGTCATTTTTCGGCAACATACCAAGGTTATAGCCTTACTTTTTGGCCAAAAATCGCTCATTTTCACCACTTTTCAATCTGCAATCACAATTAGTTAATTTCGTGGTCTGTCATTCTTCGGCAAAATACCAAGGTTATAGCCTTACTTTTTGGCTGCAAATCGCTCATTTTCACCACTTTTCAATCTGCAATCACAATTAGTTAATTTCGAGTGTGGTCATTTTTCGGCAAAATACCAAGGTTATAGCCTTACTTTTTGGCCACAAATCGCTCATTTTCACCACTTTTCAATCTGCAATCACAATTAGTTAATTTCGAGTGTGGTCATTCTTCGGCAAACTACCAAGGTTATAGCCTTACTTTTTGGCCAAAAATCGCTCATTTTCACCACTTTTCAATCTGCAATCACACTTAGTTAATTTCGAGTTTGGTCATTCTTCGGCAAAATACCAAGGTTATAGACTTACTTTTTGGCCAAAAATCGCTCATTTTCACCACTTTTCAATCTGCAATCAAAATCAATCAATTTCAATTTTGGTCATTTTTCGGCAAACTACCAAGGTTATAGCCTTACTTTTTGGCCACAAATCGCTCATTTTCATCACTTTTCAATCTGCAATCAAAATCAATCAATTTGAATTTTGGTCATTTTTCGGCAAAATACCAAGGTTATAGCCTTACTTTTTGGCCAAAAATCGCTCATTTTCATCACTTTTCAATCTGCAATCAAAATCAATCAATTTCAATTTTGGTCATTTTTCGGCAAAATACCAAGGTTATAGCCTTACTTTTTGGCCAAACATCGCTCATTTTCACCACTTTTCAATCTGCAATCACAATTAGTTAATTTCGTGGTCTGTCATTCTTCGGCAAAATACCAAGGTTATAGCCTTACTTTTTGGCCAAAAATCGCTCATTTTCATCACTTTTCAATCTGCAATCAAAATCAATCAATTTCAATTTTGGTCATTTTTCGGCAAAATACCAAGGTTATAGCCTTACTTTTTGGCCAAAAATCGCTCATTTTCATCACTTTTCAATCTGCAATCACAATTAGTTAATATCGAGTGTGGTCATTCTTCGGCAAACTACCAAGGTTATAGCCTTACTTTCTGGCCAAAAATCGCTCATTTTCACCACTTTTCAATCTGCAATCACACTTAGTTAATTTCGAGTTTGGTCATTCTTCGGCAAACTACCAAGGTTATAGCCTTACTTTTTGGCCAAAAATCGCTCATTTTCATCACTTTTCAATCTGCAATCAAAATCAATCAATTCCAATTTTGGTCATGTTTCGGCAAAATACCAAGGTTATAGCCTTACTTTTTGGCCAAAAATCGCTCATTTTCATCACTTTTCAATCTGCAATCAAAATCAATCAATTTCAATTTTGGTCATGTTTCGGCAAAATACCAAGGTTATAGCCTTACTTTTTGGCCAAACATCGCTCATTTTCACCACTTTTCAATCTGCAATCACAATTAGTTAATTTCGTGGTCTGTCATTCTTCGGCAAAATACCAAGGTTATAGCCTTACTTTTTCGCCAAAAATCGCTCATTTTCATCACTTTTCAATCTGCAATCAACATCAATCAATTTCAATTTTGGTCATTTTTCGGCAAAATACCAAGGTTATAGCCTTACTTTTTGGCCAAACATCGCTCATTTTCACCACTTTTCAATCTGCAATCACAATTAGTTAATTTCGTGGTCTGTCATTCTTCGGCAAAATACCAAGGTTATAGCCTTACTTTTTGGCCAAAAATCGCTCATTTTCATCACTTTTCAATCTGCAATCAAAATCAATCAATTTCAATTTTGGTCATTTTTCGGCAAAATACCAAGGTTATAGCCTTACTTTTTGGCCAAAAATCGCTCATTTTCATCACTTTTCAATCTGCAATCACAATTAGTTAATTTCGAGTGTGGTCATTCTTCGGCAAACTACCAAGATTATAGCCTTACTTTCTGGCCAAAAATCGCTCATTTTCACCACTTTTCAATCTGCAATCACACTTAGTTAATTTCGAGTTTGGTCATTCTTCGGCAAACTACCAAGGTTATAGCCTTACTTTTTGGCCAAAAATCGCTCATTTTCATCACTTTTCAATCTGCAATCAAAATCAATCAATTCCAATTTTGGTCATTTTTCGGCAAAATACCAAGGTTATAGCCTTACTTTTTGGCCAAAAATCGCTCATTTTCATCACTTTTCAATCTGCAATCAAAATCAATCAATTTCAATTTTGGTCATTTTTCGGCAAAATACCAAGGTTATAGCCTTACTTTTTGGCCAAACATCGCTCATTTTCACCACTTTTCAATCTGCAATCACAATTAGTTAATTTCGTGGTCTGTCATTCTTCGGCAAAATACCAAGGTTATAGCCTTACTTTTTGGCCAAAAATCGCTCATTTTCATCACTTTTCAATCTGCAATCAAAATCAATCAATTTCAATTTTGGTCATTTTTCGGCAAAATACCAAGGTTATAGCCTTACTTTTTGGCCAAAAATCGCTCATTTTCATCACTTTTCAATCTGCAATCACAATTAGTTACTTTCGAGTGTGGTCATTCTTCGGCAAACTACCAAGGTTATAGCCTTACTTTCTGGCCAAAAATCGCTCATTTTCACCACTTTTCAATCTGCAATCACACTTAGTTAATTTCGAGTTTGGTGATTCTTCGGCAAACTACCAAGGTTATAGCCTTACTTTTTGGTCAAAAATCGCTCATTTTCATCACTTTTCAATCTGCAATCAAAATCATTCAATTTCAATTTTGGTCATTTTTCGGCAAAATACCAAGGTTATAGCCTTACTTTTTGGCCAAAAATCGCTCATTTTCATCACTTTTCAATCTGCAATCAAAATCAATCAATTTCAATTTTGGTCATTTTTCGGCAAACTACCAAGGTTATAGCCTTACTTTTTGGCCACAAATCGCTCATTTTCATCACTTTTCAATCTGCAATCAAAATTAATCAATGTCAATTTTGGTCATATTTCGGCAAAATACCAAGGTTATAGCCTTACTTTCTGGCCAAACATCGCTCATTTTCATCATTTTTCAATCTGCAATCAAAATCAATCAATTTCAATTGTGGTCATTTTTCGGCAAAATACCAAGGTTATAGCCTTACTTTTTGGCCAAAAATCGCTCATTTTCGCCACTTTTCAATCTGCAATCACAATTAGTTAATTTCGAGTTTGGTCATTCTTCGGCAAAATACCAAGGCTATAGCCTTACTTTTTGGCCAACAATCGCTCATTTTCATCACTTTTCAATCTGCAATCAAAATCATTCAATTTCAATTTTGGTCATTTTTCGGCAAAATACCAAGGTTATAGCCTTACTTTTTGGCCAAAAATCGCTCATTTTCATCACTTTTCAATCTGCAATCAAAATCAATCAATTTCAATTTTGGTCATTTTTCGGCAAAATACCAAGGTTATAGCCTTACTTTTTGGCCAAAAATCGCTCATTTTCATCACTTTTCAATCTGCAATCAAAATCAATCAATTTCAATTTTGGTCATTTTTTGGCAAAATACCAAGGTTATAGCCTTACTTTTTGGCCAAAAATCGCTCATTTTCATCACTTTTCAATCTGCAATCAAAATTAATCAATGTCAATTTTGGTCATATTTCGGCAAAATACCAAGGTTATAGCCTTACTTTCTGGCCAAACATCGCTCATTTTCATCATTTTTCAATCTGCAATCAAAATCAATCAATTTCAATTGTGGTCATTTTTCGGCAAAATACCAAGGTTATAGCCTTACTTTTTGGCCAAAAATCGCTCATTTTCGCCACTTTTCAATCTGCAATCACAATTAGTTAATTTCGAGTTTGGTCATTCTTCGGCAAAATACCAAGGCTATAGCCTTACTTTTTGGCCAACAATCGCTCATTTTCATCACTTTTCAATCTGCAATCAAAATCATTCAATTTCAATTTTGGTCATTTTTCGGCAAAATACCAAGGTTATAGCCTTACTTTTTGGCCAAAAATCGCTCATTTTCATCACTTTTCAATCTGCAATCAAAATCAATCAATTTCAATTTTGGTCATTTTTCGGCAAAATACCAAGGTTATAGCCTTACTTTTTGGCCAAAAATCGCTCATTTTCATCACTTTTCAATCTGCAATCAAAATCAATCAATTTCAATTTTGGTCATTTTTTGGCAAAATACCAAGGTTATAGCCTTACTTTTTGGCCAAAAATCGCTCATTTTCATCACTTTTCAATCTGCAATCAAAATCAATCAATTTCAATTTTGGTCATTTTTCGGCAAAATACCAAGGTTATAGCCTTACTTTTTGGCCAAAAATCGCTCATTTTCGCCACTTTTCAATCTGCAACCACAATTAGTTAATTTCGAGTGTGGTCATTCTTCGGCAAAATACCAAGGTTATAGCCTTACTTTTAGGCCAAAAATCGCTCATTTTCATCACTTTTCAATCTGCAATCAAAATCATTCAATTTCAATTTTGGTCATTTTTCGGCAAAATACCAAGGTTATAGCCTTACTTTTTGGCCAAAAATCGCTCATTTTCATCACTTTTCAATCTGCAATCAACATCAATCAATTTCAATTTTGGTCATGTTTCGGCAAACTACCAAGGTTATAGCCTTACTGTTTGGCCAAATATCGCTCATTTTCATCACTTTTCAATCTGCAATCAAAATCAATCAATTTCAATTTCGGTCACTCTTCGGCAACATACCAAGGTTATAGCCTTACTTTTTGGCCAAACATCGCTCATTTTCACCACTTTTCAATCTGCAATCACAATTAGTTAATTTCGTGTTCTGTCATTCTTCGGCAAAATACCAAGGTTATAGCCTTACTTTTTGGCCAAAAATCGCTCATTTTCATCACTTTTCAATCTGCAATCAAAATCAATCAATTTCAATTTTGGTCATTTGTTGGCAAAATACCAAGGTTATAGCCTTACTTTTTGGCCAAAAATCGCTCATTTTCATCACTTTTCAATCTGCAATCAAAATCAATCAATTTCAATTTTGGTCATTATTCGGCAAAATACCAAGGTTATAGCCTTACTTTTTGGCCAAAAATCGCTCATTTTCGCCACATTTCAATCTGCAATCACAATTAGTTAATTTCGAGTTTGGTCATTCTTCGGCAAAATACCAAGGCTATAGCCTTACTTTTTGGCCAACAATCGCTCATTTTCATCACTTTTCAATCTGCAATCAAAATCATTCAATTTCAATTTTGGTCATTTTTCGGCAAAATACCAAGGTTATAGCCTTACTTTTTGGCCAAAAATCGCTCATTTTCATCACTTTTCAATCTGCAATCAAAATCAATCAATTTAGATTTTGGTCATATTTCGGCAAACTACCAAGGTTATAGCCTTACTTTTTGGCCAAAAATCGCTCATTTTCATCACTTTTCAATCTGCAATCAAAATTAATCAATGTCAATTTTGGTCATATTTCGGCAAAATACCAAGGTTATAGCCTTACTTTTTCGCCAAAAATCGCTCATTTTCATCACTTTTCAATCTGCAATCAAAATCAATCAATTTCAATTTTGGTCATTTTTCGGCAAAATACCAAGGTTATAGCCTTACTTTTTGGCCAAAACTCGCTCATTTTCGCCACTTTTCAATCTGCAACCACAATTAGTTAATTTCGAGTTTGGTCATTCTTCGGCAAAATACCAAGGTTATAGCCTTACTTTTAGGCCAAAAATCGCTCATTTTCATCACTTTTCAATCTGCAATCAAAATCATTCAATTTCAATTTTGGTCATTTTTCGGCAAAATACCAAGGTTATAGCCTTACTTTTTGGCCAAAAATCGCTCATTTTCATCACTTTTCAATCTGCAATCAACATCAATCAATTTCAATTGTGGTCATTTTTCGGCAAACTACCAAGGTTATAGCCTTACTTTTTGGCCAAATATCGCTCATTTTCATCACTTTTCAATCTGCAATCAAAATCAATCAATTTCAATTTCGGTCACTCTTCGGCAACATACCAAGGTTATAGCCTTACTTTTTGGCCAAAAATCGCTCATTTTCACCACTTTTCAATCTGCAATCACAATTAGTTAATTTCGTGTTCTGTCATTCTTCGGCAAAATACCAAGGTTATAGCCTTACTTTTTGGCCAAAAATCGCTCATTTTCATCACTTTTCAATCTGCAATCAAAATCAATCAATTTCAATTTTGGTCATGTGTTGGCAAAATACCAAGGTTATAGCCTTACTTTTTGGCCAAAAATCGCTCATTTTCATCACTTTTCAATCTGCAATCAAAATCAATCAATTTCAATTTCGGTCATTCTTCGGCAACATACCAAGGTTATAGCCTTACGTTTTGGCCAAAAATCGCTCATTTTCACCACTTTTCAATCTGCAATCACAATTAGTTAATGTCGTGTTCTGTCATTCTTCGGCAAAATACCAAGGTTATAGCCTTACTTTTTGGCCAAAAATCGCTCATTTTCATCACTTTTCAATCTGCAATCAAAATCAATCAATTTCAATTTTGGTGATTTTTCGGCAAAATACCAAGGTTATAGCCTTACTTTTTGGCCACAAATCGCTCATTTTCACCACTTTTCAATCTGCAATCACAATTAGTTAATTTCGAGTGTGGTCATTCTTCGGCAAACTACCAAGGTTATAGCCTTACTTTCTGGCCAAAAATCGCTCATTTTCACCACTTTTCAATCTGCAATCACACTTAGTTAATTTCGAGTTTGGTCATTCTTCGGCAAACTACCAAGGTTATAGCCTTACTTTTTGGCCAAAAATCGCTCATTTTCATCACATTTCAATCTGCAATCAAAATCAATCAATTTCAATTTTGGTCATTTTTCGGCAAAATACCAAGGTTATAGCCTTACTTTTTGGCCAAAAATCGCTCACTTTCATCACTTTTCAATCTGCAATCAAAATCAATCAATTTCAATTTTGGTCATTTTTCGGCAAAATACCAAGGTTATAGCCTTACTTTTTGGCCAAAAATCGCTCATTTTCATCACTTTTCAATCTGCAATCAAAATCAATCAATTTCAATTTCGGTCATTCTTCGGCAACATACCAAGGTTATAGCCTTACGTTTTGGCCAAAAATCGCTCATTTTCACCACTTTTCAATCTGCAATCACAATTAGTTAATGTCGTGTTCTGTCATTCTTCGGCAAAATACCAAGGTTATAGCCTTACTTTTTGGCCAAAAATCGCTCATTTTCATCACTTTTCAATCTGCAATCAAAATCAATCAATTTCAATTTTGGTGATTTTTCGGCAAAATACCAAGGTTATAGCCTTACTTTTTGGCCACAAATCGCTCATTTTCACCACTTTTCAATCTGCAATCACAATTAGTTAATTTCGAGTGTGGTCATTCTTCGGCAAACTACCAAGGTTATAGCCTTACTTTCTGGCCAAAAATCGCTCATTTTCACCACTTTTCAATCTGCAATCACACTTAGTTAATTTCGAGTTTGGTCATTCTTCGGCAAACTACCAAGGTTATAGCCTTACTTTTTGGCCAAAAATCGCTCATTTTCATCACATTTCAATCTGCAATCAAAATCAATCAATTTCAATTTTGGTCATTTTTCGGCAAAATACCAAGGTTATAGCCTTACTTTTTGGCCAAAAATCGCTCACTTTCATCACTTTTCAATCTGCAATCAAAATCAATCAATTTCAATTTTGGTCATTTTTCGGCAAAATACCAAGGTTATAGCCTTACTTTTTGGCCAAAAATCGCTCATTTTCATCACTTTTCAATCTGCAATCAAAATCAATCAATTTGAATTTTGGCTTTATGACGTAATATAGAAATATATATATATATATATATATATATATATATATATATATTTATGTATCACTTTCAATGTAAAAGCATTGTAAGTTCGATAAAATCATATAACTCCGAGTGTCACGCTCATGCGATCGTCAGAGGGCAGGTTGAGGAGGGTGCGAAGTTAATAAATGTTACTTGGGGTCCCTTGTGACTTTTAAGTTCTTGAAGCTGAATTTTGAAGCGTGTCGACAGGTGGAGATAAGGTCGGATTTTTTTTAAGAGATTTCTCTGTGATGTAATTATATGGAATTTCTCTGTCAAGCATAAGTTGCACGTGTCTGCCCAAAACGAGGTCTGATATCTACCCATAACTAGGTCTGATATCTACCCAAAACGAGGTCTGATATCTACCCATAACGAGGTCTGGTATCTACCCACAGCAAGGTCTGATATCTACCCAAAACGAGGTCTGGTATCTACCCATAACGAGGTCTGGTATCTACCCACAGCAAGGTCTTATATCTACCCATAACTAGGTCTGATATCTACCCATAACGTGGCCTGCAGTAGAGCACTCAAGATCGGCATGTTCACTTAAACAACATCTGTCAGGAAATTAACTCTGAGCTGATCGGACAGCGAAGTAAACAATGCTTGCTTATCAGCTAGCAGTGAACCGATGGAAATTGTAGTCATGCCCAAATTATTAGCCTTTCCAAGATAATACCCCCAAGAGCACTGTAAACGTGGTGTATCTCTTGATAATAACGACAACGTGTGTGATATAACGATCTATTTTCTGGAACACTATTTGAAAACTATCATCTAAG
Source organism: Mastigias papua (assembly GCA_964019165.1). Classification (NCBI taxonomy): domain Eukaryota; kingdom Metazoa; phylum Cnidaria; class Scyphozoa; order Rhizostomeae; family Mastigiidae; genus Mastigias; species Mastigias papua. Next base: position 13,539,857 of record OZ025281.1, on the reverse strand, counting down.
ACCTACGTATTACATAACTTGCAACACTTCATTGTAAGAATACCTAAATTCAACAGCTCCTATTACTGTACACAAAAGTTCGTATATTCTGCAAGACATATATTAATACAGTCCCTTTCACTTGAGAAATAGTTACATCATAATATCAAAATCTTTTACAAAATGACATTCTAAAGGCTATGCCTCTAAAATCAACTGTCCAGAGAGTTAGAGGGATTATTTCAAATAAGGGAAGCGATCAACAACAGCTGCAATCTCTAACGCCAAATGATTGAGACTTCCTTATATGATGTTTTCTCCCATGGGTAGTAAAGATCGCCGAAACTAGCCTACATTCAGCTGCAAAGGGCATTTGTTTACAGAATTACGCGCGCTTTAATTCACTGACACGGTGCGAAGACTTTGAACGTGATCAGAGCTCTCAGCCAATAAAAGATTGGGAAGGAGCCTATATTGATGGGGTCACTTGTGAGTTCAGTTCAAGATCAAATTAATTCTGAGACGAAGATTGGCTACTTTCAAATAATTCAACACTAGGCTCCAAGACATAGAATCATTTAATCAATTTAATATCATCACGAATTTTCAAAGGCTGACTCATACCGAAATGGAGAAATGGTAGGCCAAAGGTTATTAAGGTCATATTAAGGCCAAAGGTCAGAGACCTGCAGGGCATTGACTTGGATGGGAAAATTGATAGGAAACAGCCAGTTTCTAAGCTTCTACTAAACAATAAAGCTCTCGTTCAATCCTTACCAAAACAAATACGAAATCCTCAATTTCTGAATAGTTGCAAACAGGTTTCTGACTCGCTGGTCTAACAATCAAATATTGCTCCTGAAGATAGCCCTCGTTTAAGCTAGGCCCAATTTTACAGCAAAATTACTCAAAGACTCTGGAACAGTATAAGAACAGGAAAAATATACGCCAGTGTAGCGTCAATGACGCCTGCCTTTAGAAGGCCTAGATATATAATGTCCAAGGGTCAAAGGTGACCAAGCTTCAGCGCATGATTTAAATTGATCAAATCGGTGTGACACGATATTCGCCAGAACGGGAAACTTAGCTGAAAAACAGAAAGTCAATACGGATTGGATAACACAAGATTCTCATCTGAAATAAAACCACTTCTCAAAGAAATAAAAAGCTCAAGGATCAATTTTTAACAAGATATCATACAACTTCATCGACCAAATTATAATCGGACCAATGCCCTAGCGACTAACTGCTCGTGACCAGCCAGGCAACTTCAAACCAGCATATCATGCACTTTCAATTCCTTAATTCATCCTTTTGAATACATTCTCATGTACCATTATGCTGTTGTTCGGATTTCATGCAAGGATATCAAATTCAGACTGACTGCTCAATGGAATTCTGTGTTTCTCAAATCTGACATAATTGCTCATCTGACAGTCACCCAAAGAAGGCAGTCTAATATAATTTACAATATTTTTATAAACATTCTGCTGGATTTTAGGCACTATAATTAATTTTGGTTGCTAAGATTTGTTACGGATGGCCAATAATTTGATAAAATATTGCTAAATATTGCTAATTATTGCTAAATACTGGCAAAATATAAGATTTTAATTGATTAGGTCACATTATGTGCAGTATTTATCACCTCAATAACCGTATACAGTGATGCATAGAACATCACATTTTGAAAAACACAGCAATTTCGGCACTATTTCCGCATTACAATTGTCCAGGTGAACCTCAAAAATCTCCAAATTTTGTCATTTTTTAAGGATAAAAATGTATTTGTACCCAAAAGCTGCGATTCAAAACGTAAGTATCTATGAAAGTTAATTACTTTCCTTTTCCAAAACATATCTGAAACTCTGTAACTCATTGCAGTATTTTGTTTTATAGTTGAAGATTATACCTTTACAAAATCATATCTTTATTGTCACACATAGTTTTACAAGTGCTGGTTGTCTTGTGCCCACTCATTATGTGAAGACATACGAATACAAAACATGGGGAATTCACCACACTTCAGATACACAGAACTCAGTGGATATTTGGAATTAAGACAGAAGTGATCCCATTTCAGAATGCTGAGACATTGTAGTTTTCTCAGTTCACAAGCACCAAGCTCAAGTTAAAAGTTGCCAAAATTGCAAATGTCCATTCGGAAGCCCACGGTTTACTGGTCAAACACTCATTTATCTATCAATGTTTTCTACTACCTAAAATCAATTTGCCTAACTTTAGTTGAAGAAGTGCTGCTACAGCGTAATAAAGAGAAAAACGAGATTTCTACTTTCAATTCCAATACCTCCTGACAAAGATCGTTTATAATTTTTCCACACAGCATCAATACTTGATTATGCTGCATGGCGAAATATTGCAAAGGGCTCCTATTACATGGCTGCCATAGAAAACAAAAAAGCAAAAATTCCCTGACTTTTCCATGACCAACAAGGGCGGTACCAGCCACTATAAGCCGGGGAGACTTTAGTTGGCACACGCTCTTTGTGGCCAAACCCAATTTACTGCAAACACATTTACTATTCTACTATTTCAGCACAACAGCATGCAATAAAGGCATGACAAAAGTGTGATAAGTATGATGGATATGGCTCCACCTTTAAGACTAATATATAATATCATATTATGGCACCAGACCACGATTAAGACCAACACTAACCGAAAATCATTCAGACTTTTCCCTGACCCATATGCTTTTCAAACAGTTTTCCCTGACCTTTCCAGGTTTTTACTGACTTTCCAAAGAAATGGACACTTGTCCAGATTTTCCAGGCTCTGTGGCAACCATGTTCTAGTGGATATTGAAATTAAAAGCAAAACCCTCCAAGTTCTACGCCAAAATGCAACATCTCGCTACTTTCTCCACATGAACCATAATTTCTACTCTACCAAATCGGGCTCTGTACAAAAAGTTTGGACATAACCTGATTTAAAATAACACTAGGAATAACACCATGAGTAACTATAAAATACATGAAAAGACATAAAATCAAAAAGACTTAAATCTTACTTGTTTGCTCGCCATTTCTTCTTCTTTACCGTCGCCAATAACAACATAAGTCGACTTTCTACCGAATCTGTTTTGGATCCTCTCGAAGCAAGCATCTTTACCTGTGAAAGTTGGAAATGTGCTAGTTCAGCAGAGAAAAACAGTAACTCGTTGTGAAAAGAAGAAACATGGCAATCCCCTCCCCAATATATATGGAATATTGAACCAGAAAACAAAATTTGCGATGGAATCAGCGTTGCGCTAGTCACGATCGGCTGATGAACACATGGCAAAATGACTTATTTTGTTTATATACATAATTAAACCCTTACTTTCCATGAAAATAACAGAACCAAAATGATCAAGAATCTGTACCCTACAATTTTCAGACTCTAATTCACAAGAGACGAATTTTGACCTTGACTGGTTCAGCAAGAAAACAGAGAGTTTTGTCTCAAGAGAAGACTACCATTTCTCAACGGATACTGGGCAGGACAAAATCCTTTACTATGAAAATACTACCCAACATAATTTTGTTATGTCTTCTACAAAAACCTTTTTGGCTTAGGTCTATAAAAGAGAGATTCTTTCATGTGGGTTTCTACTGTATCTAAAATGTGCCTCTTGCCCTACTTCATTATGGCTTCAAGATGACACCAAATTGTTGCTTAACAAAACTTTTAATGCTAGGAGATATTACTAAATAGAGAAATAATTTGAGACTATTTTCAAGGGACTCAAAACACTTCAAGAAGGGGAAAACAATACGATAGGACGTTAAATCAAGTCCATACGAAAGATTCTATCTGCAAGTCATCAAACACTGAGTACTCACCAATTTTAGTAGCGCTGTAAATATTTTCGATTGGAAATATGCTTCCCAAATCGTAGAGGAGACACTTCGCAAGAGCAGGAACAAGTTGAGTGGTCGTTACCAACACATTCATACAGTTGCTCCTAAAAAGAGAAAAGGTTGATTAAATCAAAAGTCAATTAGCAATGCAAACATTACAGAGGACGCCTATTATTCGCATATTACACGTTTTTTTATAAGAACATAAGGCTTCAAATACCAAAAAGCTAAGAATATGATAAGAACATAACAAGGCTTCATAACTTTCTTTCAAAAAACATAAGATAAAAAGAGTAGAATGCAAACAAAAGACGAGGAAAACACGAGTAAAGAGCTTCTTGCCAAAAAAATTCATTGGACGTAAGGTGAATTCACAGACACATGTGCTAAAATTTTACCCGCGGCTCCTTTTCAGAGCAATTATCACTCTTTTGAGAAATCAATGCACATTTTAAAAACAAGGAAATTAAGAACATGTCAAGAATATTATAAGCATTTAAACCAAAAAACTTAAGAACATAACTATGTTTCATTGAAGGTCGATATTCTTATAGAAAAAACATGCCTTCTATTATTAGCTTCTATTATTAGCAAATGTTTCTACAAGGTATCTTATTGCCGCTGGGTGAACAGCGACGTGTCCAGGATTTGTTAGCTAACAAGATACAAATATCTTGCGTACACTGGACCAAACAGCTCCTAGCTCATCAGAGCAGCGAGAAATATAAAAACAATGCAGCAGGTGCTCTCACCTCCGATGTATCTCAGCTAGACACTTCATAGCCAATGTCAGCCAATTATCTGTTAATTGTTCGAGTTCCATTCGTAGTGTTACCCATGCATCGCTCTTTGGTGGGCCTAGCAAATCTAGAGAAATGGTCATCAAATCATCAACAGAAGTGTGACCACTAAAGCCTAGTGACAGATCAAAACTTGGGCATAACTCGATCTCTGAGATGAAAAAGCAAATGGCGGTTATTTTCAGACAATCGATGGTCTTCATTGAGTCTGCTTTCACTAATCGATGATTCAAACATTCAGTGAAAAAAGTTTGATAATGTAAGCAGTATAAAACTACATCTTTAACTGGCAACACGTCATCCAATAACGCCCTGCAGTGTTGGTCGGTGTGCTCGCCAAGGGTGGCTAAACGCGCACAACAATTTACTCCAACATCGGCATGTCAGTCGGAGGGATGTTGGTCGTGTGGGATTTTCTGGGAGCACTCTAGTCTGATTTTGACGGATGACTTGCCTAAACGCTTTCAACATTGCCCAACGTCACTGAAAACAACAGAGGGGATGATACCTATCCTCCCAACAATTTTGATAGAAATCAAACTTCATCCAACATCACCGAATCTATAGATGAATGGAACAACACATAGACAATAGACAAACACGTACGAAAAATAGATAAATTTGCTGAAAGGTCCATGATTCCTGAACATGGAACGGGAAGCTATAGAGGCCTACAAATTCCGAAAGTTAGTTTGAAGTATGCAAATAGAAGTTTTCACTACTCTGATATCAAAAACTGGGCTGATATTTCTGAGAACATTCGAGACCGAGAGTCAATCATTCGCTTTTAAAAAGGTTTTAGAAAGTGTCCTCTAGAACAAAAGGCGCCCAAAAACGGTCCCTTTGGAGGAGCAGCAAATATAAGTAGTATACTAATCATTTCATTTTATCTATTTTCCTTTTTTCCCTGTAACTAAATAAATGAAAAATGAGAATGAATGAAAACAGAAGATATATAGGTCCACTCCTTAGACATTTTGCAGGAATTCTTTAACCATTTACCTCTATTCCTGAAAAGGAAAATACTTTTTCAATCTCTGCTTCTGACAGATAAAATCCTACCTTTAACATTATTTTTATACATCGTGTAAGCTTCTTTGATCCTTCGATACCTGAATGCCAATTTGCGCATCCAATCGATGCCACTGCGCCGAGTTGTCGAGGTACTAGACATAGCTAGTCCACCGCTAGCCAGGCTGCCATGGAAACCGTCTGTCTCAAAATTGTAGTCGCTGAAAAATTATTACGTTAATCAAACATAAAATTTTCTATGATTAACACATATTTTCATTATTTTTTTGTTGGGGAATTAACAATAAGTGAAAGAATTGGGAAATAAAGTAATAAATGAGCAAGGAAAAGTTCAATACGGCAAAAAATGCTGATGAGGAATTAACAATGAATACAAGTGAGAAGCGCAAACAATTAATCTGCAAGGAAGAATTCAATACGGCAAAGAAAGATAAATTGAGGGTAAAGCTTCATAGCGCTATGCTTGAAAAATGGGGAGCCAATCTGTAACGAAAAGAAACCGGGGCGGGCTGACAGTAAAGTGTCAAAGTACTATGCTTGAAAAATAGGGAGCCAATCTGCAATGAAAGAGAAGCCGGGGGGGGAGCTGAGAGCTGTAATCGAGTTAGACAGACCCCTTCATTGTGTGAAAGTGAGCGACACTAAGAAAAATAAAGTTAAAATATAACATGAAATATGCTAAAGAAATAAGAAAGGAACTCTTATGATTTACTATCGTTTTTGGAAGACAACGTCTCAGTGTGGCATGCAGTCGGGTTGCCAAAAAAGCAGGGCTCCATAAAAGTACGAGACCACGTCTAACTACAATTTGTCCAAACGGCCAGTCCGCCCCTGAACAGATACTTTTTGAAACATATCAGAAATGGCCTAAATAGAAAGTCCACCATAGTTTCACCAAAAACCTCAGAACAAAGTCGTACCAACTAGATGTCTTAAAAGCGTTATCGACAGAGCAATATCTGAAGCAGCAACAACAACAACACCAACAAGAACAACAACAGATTACGTCATATCAATTGACGAGTACTTACGATAAATCCTGGTTATTATCGTCTGCCATGACGTCATCGATATGAACCTGATCGCATTCCTTCAAATTAAACAAAAACATAATCAGGTGCTAAATAATTTTCGAAAAATATGGAGTTTAGAAAGCATCAGGGAGCAGTCACTATTTATGGTCTGGGTGGGGGCCGAAGCGAAGCTTTTAGGCACACTCAAATGAATTCTACCCCACCATTTACTTAAGTAACATTTTCTTTACCCCATCAAAGGGAAGCATTAAACCAAGGGTGCATGGTACCACAATAAATATTCTCTATTGAAGAAGAACTGTCTTTGTTTATCTTCTAACAAATATACTTTTATTCGTGCATTGAAAACTGGAGTCCTATTATTCATGTCAACCAATAACTTTGCAACATGCTAGGCATTCCTCTCCACTCTCCTTGCTGCCACTTTTTCAAACTATTTTACATTCAGTTGGTCAATTATCTCTTATTGACACACCTTTATATTTAGCATTCTAGACATCGCATTTATGCTCAAGTATGGCTTACTTTTTACCCCCATCTAACACAACTTATCTTCCAGGTACCCCACAATTTTCTCTTCAGTCCCCATCCCGGTCATGAATAAAGAACGCTTCCTTAGATGAGAATAATAGCTTCTCCTTAAACCAGCCACAACTTTTGACGTGGAAAAATGGGTAACCTTGGTTAAAGCTTATCTACATTTACTTCGGATGTCTGATTTCAGATGCGATCCAATATTGCTAGGCTCGGGGCAAATAAGAACAAAAATATGAGAAAAATAGGACCTTGGTGAAGTTATTATCAAATTTCAAAGTTCATTACAGACTTCACAATTCCGAGGAATCATTTCACAAGTTTGGGTGTCCTTCTCAGGTTCGGGGGTCTAGGAAAATCTGTCCCTCTCCCCCTCTCGCCTGCTCTGACTGCAACAACAGCTAACAGCACATCGTGTAAAAATGGAAAATGGCATCAAATTCCGGATAAATCGAACTCTCATAGGACACTTCCAAACTTGTTCGAGTTACCGGATATTTGAGTCAGTCGCCAATACATCTATAGAATACGTAAACGAGGGGAATTGAAAAGTGGCTCAGGCTAGCGATTGTTCAAGTTAATCAGCAGTCTAGTTATTGAATGTCCACCGTATTGCCGAACTAATTTTTGAGAACCAGAACCAAGAAAAAGAAACACATGATGTTCCTACAGAATGTTTATAAAAAGAACATTACGACACGTCCATTAGCAACCTTTCGGCGCGAGATACATTAGATTATCAGGTAGCTTTGCGATAGGAACATTTTTGACCCGCTTTAGCAGGACCTATCATCAGTATGAACTCTCAATTTATAATGTTGAATAAAGTTTAGGAGAACGACTTACAGCTAAGTCTCTGAAAAAAAGATGATCCTCAGCCAGGTTAAAGATCATTTCTTCCATTCGAAGTCCAAGTGAAACTGCAGCTGTGTTGTCCTTTAGAGAGTTTTGAAAAAGGAGAGAAAAATTTCAAGGGAAACAGAATTATCATAATCACAGTATCATCATCATGATCATCATGATCATCATGATCATCATCACTGTCATCATCATCATCATCATCATCATCATCGTCATCATCATCGTCATCATCATAATCGTCATCATCATCATCATCAATATTATCATTATCAGCATCAGCATCATCACACTCATCATAATCATCCTAAGCACTAAAGCTCTAAAAAAAGCCATAATCAAAATATCCAAAACAATTACTATCATGACAATCATAATCATCATCATCAACAAGATCAGACCTGAACTACATCATCCAAAATCATAGAAATCACTAATTCAATGGCTTCTTACTTTCCCAAACTTTGATTCGTAAGCTCCGGTTAGCAGAGAATGGAAAATAATGATCGTCTCGTCGAGGTCCCAGATGAAAATCCGCTACAACACAGAGGACAATAATAAACCGGACTATCACGTGATAAACGCACCAGTCAGATGTTTGGAATTTCATTAAGTATCAAACAAACAAGATCATCTACGATTATAGATGTCTTATAAGCGAACAACACTTCGTTAAAGATCATAAGAATTAACCTGTAAATCTATGAACTCATAGTTTCTAGGCTTACAAGTTCACGGGGTTTATGTCAGAAATCATCATATGGCACCTGGGATTCATCATCATATGGCACCTGCCTCTCTTCCAACAAGCACTAATGACAAGCCTCCCTCTCAACAGAGATGACATACGAGAGAACCATGCCCGTTGAAAGCTTTCATGGGGGCTGGGGCAAACGGAAAAACGTGGTACCTAATGGCGTCAATGTTAGATATAGAAGTCACTAAACGAAAGAATCACTTTACAGCCGTTGGGGGTTCCTCCAAGTTCGAGGCTAGGGGCAATCTGCCACTCTGCACCCATCTCGGCGTTTCTACAGAGAACGGCTCACTCTAAGGGGGACGATAGCGAATACCACGCCCAAATTTGTTGGTAAAATGTAGGTCTTGCAACAAACCTCCCAAAAGCAAAACTCAAAGAATAGCCAAGGATATGTAATGGTGTACCTCAAGATTCTGCTCTTGATCTGATAACGCTGAACTAGAGCGCCTGCTTCTTGATTGCCTCTTTCCCACAGAAGATCGACTTGGTCGCCTCCCACGGACGTGATTGTCTGGTATATCCGAAAACACAGCTCTGACATCATGTAAGTCGGGGAACACTCTACTTGAATCTTGCATTGACGAAATCAGCCTCGATCCAAGGCTTGTATCCAGAGAGATTCCAGGAGGAGGCTGTGATAAAGTTGTTTGTCCTGCCTGTAATGCGTAGTGGTCGTGTTGTATTGGTGATCCTCGATGGTCGCCTGGGTGCAATCACATATAATGAAAATAAATTGCACACGAAAAGCAGAACTGTAGAAGAAAAACTGCAGGACTCACAAATATGTGTGAGCGCGTGAGCGTCTTTCACAGGCACAAAATGATATACCCTAGGCCCTTTAAATGTTGTGAAGCTAATCTTGTTGCCGCGGCAAGAAAAGAGTTTGAATACATTTGAAAACTATTTACTCCATATGAGTCTTCACAATCTTTTGACACACTAATTGAATTGAATTGTATAACGGCCTTTCTATAAAAACATGTTTCGACGCTCTGATCCTCATCAGTTTAAATTTCTCTCCTTTAAATGTTGCGTCATGTTATTTTAGAGATTTCGGCGAAAGGGTATATTTTCGCCAAATTACAATTGCGCTAAAACTAATTTTGTATTAATTTTAATTAAAGCTGCTATTCGCTAAATTAAACTAGCGCCAAATGTGGCCTACTTTTCGCTAAATTTAGCTGACGGAAAAATCAAACGGCCTAAAGTACTCTGAATTTCTTCAAGCACTATTGATCAATTTTAGCTGCCATTCGCTAAATTAAACTTGCGCCAAATCTGGCCTACTTTTCGCTAAATTTAGCAGACAGAAGAATTAAACGGCCTAAGGTATTTCTTCAAGCACTATTGATGAAAGCTTACTACATACACGCCAATTTGACAGCATTTAGCGCAGCTGGGAAACCAGTAAAAGACATCTTTGCATGTTATCTGCATCTAGTCATGCGTGAAATCCAGGCATGGTTTGCAGGTAAATTTTGCGCTCAGATATGTGCTTGCTGGAGCAAAACACTGTAAATGAGCCCCGGGACAAAAACAGTCAGGGTTACAGTCAGACAAAAACAAACAACAATTCAGAAAGACGAAGTCAGGGGTTAAATGGGGGTAACCTTAAACAGGGATGACTGTCTCCAAGAGGCCGATGGTAAAACAAAATGGCAACAATTCATTATTCTTTAATGCATAAAGAAGCACACAAACGGACCAAGAACCGCGGGCACCTGTAATAGACTTAGCAGTGCTACGATTTGCAGGGACAAATTTGCTACTGTTCCACAGTAACAGTAAAGAGGGACGGCTGGACCCACAACCTATTAAAACAATTAAACTCTGTAGACGAGGTTTGTATATGTTTGCCATGCATACTTGTATCAGCGTTCCGAAAACATAGGATACACTCTACCAGTCGTCAGCTAGCCACATTTCCAAATGATCAAAGCCGATGTCAAGATTAAAAATGTAATGCACCGAATTCCCCCTCCCCCAGATTTTCCTTCATTAAAAAGCATCATTATCAACAAACCTGGAAGATTTTCCATCGCCGAGACGGGGGTTGCAGGTATCGATTCTTCAGTCTGTGACGGAGACGATGCGCTCTCCCTTCTCCCAGTGCTCGGCATATTCATTGGAGGACAGGACTGCCCCCCTACCTGGTCTCCAGGATTCAATTGCTGCAAAACAGACTGTGCTTGAGGTGCCGGGGGGTATATCTGCGTAGTACCTCCAAAAAAGGGCGCTTGCTTCGTGAATGGAAAGGTGCTATAAATATTGTTATTGTTCGTAGCTGTGCTGTTATCACTGATCGACCCCCGTCCAGGAAGGTACTGCATGAATGGCGACATTGATTGTGAGTTGTAGCTTGGCGTTGGGTGCGAAGGAAAGCCCAAGGACGGCGGGGGTAGATTGGTTATTCCTGGCAAGAGTCCCTGATGCTTACCACTGCTCCCCAGGAAGCCATTACTGATATCCGTGGTTTGAGAATAGTATGACGGCAGGCCTAGTCCTAACGGTTGATAAATCAACGGATACGTCGATGGCGCCGTGTGCAATGATCTATGTGACGGTGAGCCATTTGTGTCATCACTAGAAGACGATGGGGGCAACAGACTGGGCGCAAATAGTGACGAATATTGAGAAAACAGCGAGTTAGTTGGGCTGTAATGCCCTGATCCGTTTGAAGACTGAGTCCCACAAAGCGGTGCTGTCAACGGCAACATGAGAGGAGACGAGCAGGCGATAACAGTGTTTGGTCCGCCGAGTCCAGCTAATAAGGGCTTTGCGTCGTGCGACGGGCTCCTTTGTAAATAATCGGGAAGCGAGGAATGCGGTGTAGACATGGGCCTTGATTCAATATTATCTTCACTTGACTTGATTTTGCTACGAAAAAGAAAAATCACTGTTGATTCCAGAATAAAGTATCAAATAATCTAGGAGCCGGCAACCTACGGTCCGCGGGCCACAACTCGGCCCGCAAAGGGAATTTTGTGACCCATGAGTACAGAACTTAATTCTTTGTTAACTTCTTCGCAGTGTAGATTACTTCAACAATATTAGATTCTAACAAATTCAAGTATTTGTTAGTTTAGTTAGCTTATGGTCCGCTTGATGTAAACATTTGACGGATCTAGTTCAACCTACTAAAGGGCTCCCCACCCCCTGGTTTTATCGCTGTCAATTATTGATAATTAGAGCACGTATTTGTCCACGAAATGTGCACCTACAACACGGGGAACAGATAGCAGTCACAACAGGAGTGAACCACTCCCATTTTCCCGTAAATCTGTCAATCGATCACGAGCTAGTGGTGAAAGTCTGGAAGTGGTCAACAACAAGGGAATGCTTTCACAATGCATGTTGGTTCTACAAATTATTTGTAGGCAAAAAGCTGACAAGATATCAATATCAAAAATTATCTGAAAAAGATCTATAGACATCAACAAAATACAAACTGAGATAAGACAAAATAAGGAAATCAGAATGTAAAAATATCGATGACGAAATTTATAATGCAAGTCTACAAGCTATCAAAAACATACTGACAGTATATACATACATATATATATATATATATATATATATATATATATATATATATATATATATATATATATATATATATATATATATATATATATATATATATATATATATATATATATATATATATATATATATATATATATATATATATATATATATATATATATATATATATATATATATATATATATTATTTGTCTTTATGCCTAAAATGCCAATGCAAGTATTTGTGTAAAGCCAACCTACCAATCATCATCAAAAACATTACTGTTTTCATCTGTACTTCCAACAGATCTGATTCTTTTTGACTGCAAACAAACACATTAGTTACGAATCGGTTTCAAAACAGTTCAATTTTCACTGTAGTAACATAAAGTGACAAAGATTACATCGAAAATCCACGAACAAATGTTCACTAAATCCTGCAGTAAACATATCTGTCTTAAGAACTGAAGATTAGATGCTATGGACATAAGAAATTTACCGCGTGCCTCAAAATAGATTCCTACCATGACGCAACAATAACGTCCAGAGTCGCTCAGAAGAGAACAAACGACAATAGATCGAGGTCGAACAAAAACATCTATCAACAAAAACAACGAAAAAAATCAACAAATGTACAAAAAATGATCCAACTTTACTCGGCAACACAATCGCACAGTTAAGAAACTGTTCGCTGCCAAAGCTGTACTTCGTTGGGAACTGTCAAACCCACTGGAAGTACCATACAAACCTTCGTATTCCAGTCGAAATCATGATATTGCAAAAGCCTTGCAATAGTGATTGACGTGAAAACTGCAACTTTACAAAATCATTGCAGCTGATGGATTTCTAGCATCAATAACTCCAACTAGGCGAGCCTCAGACTGTCGGGTGGACGTTTACACAAGTCAATGGGCCTGTCTTTCAAGGGGCAGGTTTCCTTCTCAAAAACAAGCATCTTTTTATTACTGTTGCTCACGAGGACTTGTGTGCTAGCACAACATTCTCTTCAATTGAGTTTCTTACCTGGGAAATACTACATATCCTCAAACGCTTTCCAATAGTAAAAAATTCGATGTCGTCTGTGTATCTTCTGAGGTTCACGGAGAGATTGTGAAACCGATGCTATAAAATTAGTTACTGTCAATTATAAAGACAAGACGAGAGAGCCTGGAATCCTGGTTTTCTGTGATGCCTGTCTGATCAAATCATTTAGCGAGTGCTCAGAAACATACTAAGCAAAGATCCCCGGGTGTAAGATTCTGAATTAGGAATCAAGTTAACTGAATTGGGTGATGTGCATAGTATCAAAAGCTTAAATGAAAGGGTTGTGAGTGAAAACCTACCAAAACGAATCCTAAGCCATGGAGAAATGACTTTGATCTGCGCGGGGCCAATTCTTCATCTCTAGTAAGTCAGTTAAGCTGCCAAATATCTGTATGAATCTCTTCCTGACAAATTCGTCAGGACAAGCAAAGGCAGTTGATAGACTAACACTATCTTAGGTTACAGTTTTATGTTTATCAACGACCACAAGGAATGCCCTCAATTTCGGTCTCTACTATCTGCCTGTTTGGAGTACGACATTCCTGATGGTTTCTGTTTTGATTGATGATTTCTAGGGACCGCTTCAAAACCTACATCCTAGCCGTGTGGTCGATAATATTTATGACAGGCCGTTTGAAGTTGAGGATGCTATATTTCAAAGCTTTTATCGACTCCTTGAATCCATGAACAGCGCTACAGAAAAATGCCAGCGGAAACTCAACCCAAATTATTCACAAACTCTCTGATGGTTAGGAGGGGTTGCAAATATAAATAAAGTGCTATGAAAAAGAACCTGATTAAAATATATCTCAGGAGGGTTCCCGCCTTCTCTCTACAAAGCTAATCAGTTATCAAATTTATTATTTGAGCGTTTCCACACATACACACACACATATATATATATATATATATATATATATATATATATATATATATATATATATATATATATATATATATATATATATATATATATATATATATATATATATATAGAATAAACCACGAATATACTATCCTTTAAGTAAACGTTTCGATCAGAATCTTCATCAGTACTGATGAAGATTCTGATCGAAACGTTTACTTAAAGGATAGTATATTTGTGGTTTATTCTATTTATGTAATTTATATACGTTGTGGATGCGGCTTAGGTTTAGTTTGTATATATATATATATATATATATATATATATATATATATATATATATATATATATATATATATATATATATATATATATATATATATATATATATATATATATATATATATATATATATATATATATATATATATATATATATAACAATATAATATTCTTCCTCTACCCTTGACTCATATACACAGTTTTTCCCAATTAGCAGAACTAGCTCTTCTCTTGACTCCAGAGTAAATGTGCAGTACAAAGACTACTCAAAAGACCCTTTAAACGCTGTCAAAACGAAAAGGGCGTCAACAGTTCACGTAAAGAGCCGCGAGTGACTCAAAATCATTACTGAACCTTTAAATAAAAATCATGGACAACTTGAACAAGATTTCATCCGCGTGATTTCATGTTCTGCAGACCCCATTCCTCTTTTCCGCTTCCAAAGTAACTATACAAACAAACCCTTCTGCATCATGATTCCGAATCAGTCATCATAAAGCCAATCAACGAATCATGATTGATTAATCACTACTCATACCGGTGGAGGAGATCCGAGTGATTCTTGCTCAACCTGCACGCCAGTCATTTCCATGACAATCATGAATCGTCATCAGTTTCCGTTGATTGAAATCACGCAATCATCCTCTCTAGGAACTCATCTGAAAGTCGAATGAAAAACAACATCTAAATTACTGTTGTCTTTCCACCAACATAAAATCTAGAGTGTACCTTTAACTGTTGCATTCTAAGGAGGGCTATTGGTAGAACTATCTAATGTAAGAGGTTCTCTCCAAGTTACAATCAGATTGGCAAAACAAAGCCGCTGAAAGTGTGTCTCTCTTTGAAGTCAATTAACGCTCTGCTATCGGAGAAGCGATTGAAAACTGAAAGTTTAAGGCGAGGTGGAACAGAAACCCCAAGTTGAGATGGCTTCAAAAGAAACAAAAAGTTCTCAGTTTAAAGATATGTGCAAATTCCATACTGTATGTTTATTATGTAACCATGCATGGCTGGAACTTGAAAAGGGGTTTAAACGTCACTATGGGAAAAAATATGACATAAAATGCAAAATAAAATTGACTTTATGTCCCTGCTAAAACAACACATCGGTAGAGGCATATTAAGGGTACAGCGTATGTCACAGAATACTGTGATTATGATGGTGTTGATATACAGATATATATAATGTATATATATATATATATATATATATATATATATATATATATATATATATATATATGTGTGTATACTATATACTCAAAGGCTACAATCTCTAAGAAAGTTTTTAAAATACTATCAACTTTTGAAAAAACTTCAGCATTTGTGTTTATTGAAGTTATATATACATACATATACATATATATATATATATATATATATATATATATATATATATATATATATATATATATATATATATATATATATATATATATATATATATATATATATATATATATATATATATATATATATATATATATATATATATATATATATATATATATATATATATATATATATATATATATATAGTTTTGCTCTGAAGAAGGCCGAAAATGGTTAGCAGTGAATAGTTATACGGAGCAAAAAGACCATAAATAAATGTCTATGTCTTTGAAGAGTACAAATATATATACTGTATATGTTCTATAAGTGGCTATACATATTGATGATAGTGATAATGAAAGCAAGAGGCGTTGAAAATCAAGTATGGTTGCCATCTCTCAACAAACACTGACGTCAACAATAAAGTACCAGATGATCAACTAATAAATAAAAAACCCAACACATTCTTGGGACAGAAAATCAAAAAAGCCTCAAGATTTGCTGACAGATCAATAAACCTCAAGATATTTTCACGATGAATGCATGCACAAATCTACAACCTTGAAAAACGAAATGGGCTGGGCCCTAGATCCCTGGCTTCGATATTTTCAACTATATACTATTTTTAAATCGATTATTCTACAGAAGCAATACAGTTATCGTTCTATAGTAACTAGATGGCAATCCATAATTCACTAATTGTCATGAAAATACCTAACATAACTCCAGAAATTCAATCCCAATATGAACGCACAAAAATCTGAGAGTTCTGACGAAAAATACGCACTGTCAGACATAAATTACTGTTGACCACACCAATTGCCGCCCTCTAGGTTTGCTACAAATCGACGCTGGCCTACCAACAAAGTCTAATCATGATTAGGAACGAACTGACAAGTCGGGCAAATCGGACATGAGGTGAATGTTAGGACGTTTAGCGTCCGGATCTGTTCTTGACAGAACAAACTACGCCACCCTGAAACGTTCGCTTCTGTGAATGATAATGATTCTTATTACAACACGAAGAACATTTCGCAAATAAGTATATGAGTTCTGTCATATATGAAAAGAAAACTCTGGAAATCTTTTGATAGTGTTACTAGTGGGCGAATGGCCAAGTGGATAGAGAGTTCGACTGCTGAGCGGAACATCGATGGTTCCAGCCAAACCCTCGGATCGCAGTTGGGAAACTCGCTCACTGTCCACCCTGCAACTAATTGATACCAGTTAGCAACTCTAGGCAAGTTAAAGGCACTGGCAACTGGAAAGGAAAGGAACTGGCAACCCTACCTCACTATGCCGGCGACTCAGGATAAGTGTCCCCTCTAACAGGCAATTCCCCAACGTACGGGCTCGCAAATGGGACGAACATCTACCTTTACCAGTGGGCCACTGGGTAGCTGGGTCATACATCTCTCCCAGTAAAAAAGCAAAATTTAAGATTGTCTGCCTGCTAGCTTAGGCCTTTTAAGATAAGTTTATTATCTTTCTCAAAACGTAAATGGGCACAAGTCAGTCAGTGGACTGAGCATACAAGGAAAGGGCTAAATTGCATAGTCTCTTTAGGCATACAGACCGAACTTGGTAAGGAATGGAGTGCAGCTCTTGTATGTGCCTAGCTCAATAGCCAATATTCGCTAGAAAGATTTCCTGAGCCAAATACACGGTACACTGCAAAAATTTCACGCAAACTGTCGTACACTGGCTTTGGGAAGAATTTACAAGTATGTATTCGCAGAGAAATCACTGTTGAATTAATAACACCACAAGAATCCACTGATAGGAACGAGTCTCGGCAAAGCTGTGCGGTTCACGTAAAAAAGAAGTTGTATGTATAGCTTGGTCTTTGAGGAGGGCGGAGACTTTAAAGACTAGTAAGTGATTTCAGCTGCATAATTCTCTTCAGCATTCCCACCCACAAGCTTCAAGTTTGTGCAGGTCTACTCTTGCTTCAAGTTTGAATATGCGTACTAATCCATTATCATAATCATGTTTGAAATCCTAGAGCGCTCTATTTCTAAGGGGGCACCGAGCCGATGTTTGAAATTCCAGGAGGGGACTTGCTCTCTCACGCTACCCCTGGTTACGGGCCTGGATGTAACTACTATCCAAACAGAAAGGAAGGCACATTGTGCATAAAGAGAGGAAAAGCTATTTGGTGCCATGTGACAGGGACACTGCTGAGGCTTGGTAGTGATAGCGAGGTCCTAAAAGCTTTGTGGTCACCCGATAAGGCAAGGGATACTGGTTCACCACAAGTTCTCAAAACCTGGCATGGGGAGATTTTGAGTCCACGAAAAGATATTTGCTAAAGTAGACATGATTTTATGTGCATGACTCACGGCCTACTTGAATGGGTAAGAAGCCACTTTGTCCCTACTCCTCTGGGTCTCAAACTCGATGCATGGCATGCCGATCCAAGCCCCGTGAGGTTTCGCCCATTTTTGAAAGACAAAATGCAGCTGACATTCGACAACGCGAAATCTCGTGGGAAATCGAAAGTTTTTCAAGCTATCGAATGCTCGAGTTCTACGGCGCGGCAGTCGAGTACGACATGTTGGGTGCTACGAACTACAAACTTACGATATGTTGGGTGTTACGAGCTACAAACTACTGGGGGAAATTACCAAGAGAGAGGTAACTGGAATCCTTGCACTCCTTGAGTAATGAGAAACAATATTGTAAAGCAACGACTTACATTGTTAAATAAGTGAAAGCGAAGTTAAACGAAAAGAGCAAACAAAAGCTCAATTATAGACTTTGGCAATGCACGGCTCGCGTACGACACTGATCGGTTAATTAAAATATATACGTGTCCTGCAATTTCATCTCAATGGCTCTTTTTGAAGTTAAGTTTTATCAATGTACAAAAAAAATTCGACTTATGGTACGTATAAGTAGGCAAAGCAATTTGGCCGGACATTCCAATGATTCTTCTGTTCCTAATGAGGACACATGAAATTGGAAAGATGAGTCACCCTTGCTCTATGGAATGCACCCTTGGGAGCACTTCATCGATGCCTCCTACTAGGCTATGCCGTGGAATACCAACACATTATGTAGGGTAGGTTTTTGTAGCAATACACAAAGGTGAACAACTTCGAAGGAGCATCTGTTACTCCTGCAACGAAACACAGGAAAGTCTTCTCCAAGAAAAAGGACTAATTAATGTTGGTAGCTTGGATTAAATGTTGGACAGAGTGGTTTCAAACGTAGATTCTCTTGATAATCAAACAGCAAAGATCCCTCTAACCGCCAAATGCACTTTGCATAACTCTCGTTTGAATTCCGTGGCCTTGGTTGACCTCCAAAGCCAATCTAACGATGTTGAAATGCTTTAAAACGCGTTACTCTGTCATGAAGGAATGAGCCATTAGCCAGCGATCTACCATCAACGACTTGTGTGAATAGGGTACTTAAAAATGCCCAGTCTCCTTCGCAACAAGCAAAGTGGTTAATGGAATTCGAACCGAATTATCAAAATACATAACAAAGGGTCTTTTGCAGAAATAAACATGTGGGCATATAGAATTTCCAATTTATTCCAGGAGTGGCACATTTCTATGCTCTTATATCCAGCAATTTCGAAAATCCTTTCAGCATGCAAAAGTGCTCAAAAGAGTCAGTTTTGTTAATGGCTATCAAGTCATTTTCCCTTCAAATTCTTAACTCGCGCTATAAAACTGAGCAAGGATTGGACATCGATGTGAATCAAGCAAATGATAAGATTCACCTTGATCATAACGCAATCTTTGTTACATTAGAGTGTAAACTATGTGAGTTGAAACTACAAACAATGACCGTTTGGTTCCATGGCTGCTAGAAGTTTCCTATACTACCAAAGAGCACGTTGAATTTTGAAGGGGTCGTTGGCAGTCAGAAGGTTCTTTAGTTGCCACATGTTCCCTTTGCTGTCAAACAGCTCGCTGACTGTTTGAGGAATTGTTGACAGCTAGAATCTTCCTTGGCTATCGAAGTTTCCTTCGCTGGGAGAATGTTCCTTGGCAGCTAGAAAGCTTCTTGACTGCCAAAGATTTCCATGACAGCAAGAAGTTTTCTATGCAGAACTCAACGGCTGCAAGAACTCCAATTGAATATCACATAGGCGGTGTAAGATCTATTATCTTCAAGCTCAATAACCTCCAAAATATTTGATGAGAGCAAGCATTGTATACTAAATAGTATATCGTCCAGACAAAGTGGCAGATGGACAGAAACAAGCAGATGGGCAGGGAGCAGATGGGCAGGAATCAGATGGGCAGGATGCAGATGGGCAGGGTGCAGATGGGCAGGGTGCAGATGGGCAGGATACAGATGGGCAGGATGATAGCATGACTGATGGACAGATAAATATAATGATCGAAGACCAGAAAGGCAGAAAGGCAGAAAGGCAGAAAGGCAGACAGGCAGAATGGTACATGACGAAAAAACGACTTGAAGGAATAATACCAACAGTAATTAGAATGACTCCAAATTAAAGGAGTGATCGTGTGACACAGCGTATATTGTTTCTGATTAACACAAGTCCACAAAACATTCTTTACTTCTCTTCTATTAATTACTGATCATGGAAATACAAAGGGTGCCAAGGAACTCCTGAAATTTTACGAAGTAAAACAGCGCATAAGAATAGGCTCCTGGTCACCTTTGTGGCCATCGATGGTAAATAAAGCAAAAGACAATCTCAATACCAAGTAAACATATTGCGATTACACGTCTTTCTAATAAGGGACCGCTTTATTAGGAACCTAAACGTTGAGGGCCAAAATATACCAGGAACTTTAACTACTAAAGACATGGGCCAGTGGCCGAATGGTTAGAGCCCTTAAATGCTAATTGGAACATCGATGGTTCCAGTCAAACCTCCGGATCATAGTTGGGATGCTCACTCTGTCTTTCCACCAGTAGCATATGGGTACTTGGTGGAAATACTGAGGGAGTTAAAGGGGGCGATGCGATGAAAGGAACAGGCAACCCTACCTCGCAATACCGACGGCTCAGGATAAGTGTTCCAACTAACAGGCACTCCCCAACGTACGGAATCACATATGTGACTAACCTTTACCTTTTACTACCAAAGAAAAAGGTCCCAAAGGAACTAGTGTTATCACTGCAAACAATGGAGAGTTAAAGAGCCAACTTTACTTACACTGTGTGTACTCTTTGCAACAACTGTCTCATAACTGGTTTCAAACTTGCAGCTTCCAATGTGTCCTGTCCTAATACCGAACATAAACAATAATCCATGTCCAGTCACTAAGGGTATTTAAGTACTGCTAACTTTGGTCGAAAGAGGTCCAAAAATAAGGAACTTCTAGAACCAGCTCTTGTGCTTGGTTCCTTATAAAAAAGTGGATCCTGCCTTGCCGAAAGTGGAGCTTGGAATTCATGG
>OZ025281.1:13478557-13513557 GCA_964019165.1 Mastigias papua | reverse complement strand
TTAAAATGCAAACCTTCGTATACGGATAGTTACGCCCTGTCATTTGGTAATCAGAACAATTAACTCTAATGGAACAGACAATGAATCTCCTGTCACAAAGCCGTCGCCAGGGTAACAACTCGTGTCTGTCGAAAAATGCATAAGAACAGCAGTGGGCCGCCGAAGTACGAGGTGTTGGGGGATGTCATACCCCCAACTTTTGCAAAAGCCGTCTGCAACAGTCGGTCTTACTAGGAAAACTTGGCATAACAACCATGGGTTGGGGGTAATAATGATCCCTTTTTCCATCCTGTCGGTAAATTCCTGTTAGTAAGCCCCTACACTCCAAAATCCCCCACCGAAGGATGGCTCGCGAATTTGTACAAGATAGTGAGTGCACAAAGTTAACGCTAAAGCGTAAATCAAATTCGCAAATTAATCACTGAGACAAGAAATTAGATAAGCACACTTATGGCACAATTGTCTTAAAATTATTGTATGTTTAATAACATACAATAGACAGTGTAAATAAAAACAATCTGTTTGTATCAATGCAAAAAAAATAATTTTCGTAAAATATGTATGCCAAATACTGTCTTTTGCAGTTAAAATTTGTGACTTCAAAAATTTGCCACGTTTAATTTCATCTCTCTTTTTCATTTGTATGAAAATAAGAAATATGTACAAATATAAAAAATTAAGAAGTAAAAACCGACACCACAGGAAGCATGGATTTGATCACACCAGGAAAATGCCAGGTTTTATGGCGCTTCTTCTTACAGGCACAAAACATTTGACCGCAATCGACTGGAGATTGTAGCGGTGGACAAGAAAGCAGGTATATACGAAATACTATGTCTGTCGTATCCTCGTGATACCCGGGTGGGAATGAAAGAGAAGTAAAAAAGAAGGAAACATGAACCACTAAAATACGAATTGGTACCATTATGGAAGTTGTAAAAGAAAGAAGCAATACGAACGGTTATAGGGGCCTTTGGTGTGGTAACTGAAAGCTTCATAAAATGGATGAAAAGGAGGTAGCTGGATTTAAGTGTCCAGATGTTGCAAAAGTTCTGTTTGTTGCAACTGTAAGGATCACCATGTAAGTATCAGCTGATACTGAGGAAGAGAAGTATCCATCATACGTAAGATTGAAAGCGTAAGTAGGGTGTGGTGTGGGGCAGTCATTTGTCACACCTCAAATGTTTCCAAACAGTAAGAGAAGTGAAGCAAATACTCGGAACCATAGTGTATTTCTGCTGCAGCTATAGCATTGGAAGAACTTCATTCACTGATCAATCATTTAGTAAATCAAGAAATTACAAATGACCGTTTTCAGCAGAAACCTAAAAACTATGATACCCCTTCCCAATTGCTTTATTATCAAATCGTCCTTGCGCACGATCATGTGATATCCATAAAGATCAGACCTGTGAAATTCTGACAATGATAGCAAAATAATAGATTCACTTAGTGGGAAGCGCAATTTCAAAATAAATCGAAGGATAAACACCACGAAAAGTAACGTCATATTTAGTTGTAAATTTTATTAACAATTTCAGAGAAGACACATCCATTTTTTCCAATTTCCATACTACGACACCAACAAAATTTGACACAGTCCATACAAACGTTTCGGACCCAATTCCAGGGATCTATCATCAGTGTAAAAAACAACCGAAGAAATGAGAATATATAGGAAACAACAAATAAACAAATTCTACAAGGGGACCCTTGGGAAAACTAGGGGGACAAATAAATCAAAAAATAAATCAATGGGACTAAGGATAGCAATATAATAAATACTTAGTGTAAAATTGGCTGTCTTTGTTATAGCTGCCAACAGCTAATTGAAGCTCGCTGCTTCAACTGCAAACTTTGATATAAACTCATTGCAAAGTGCTAATATCCACAATTAAAGTCCTTAACAACACTGGCACATGTTGCCTTTCCATTTATTAATGTGGGCAATCGTACTATACCCCGAATAATGCACTACCAAAGTTCGAGGTCCCAGAACAACCTGACAATCTTTCGCAAAAAATGTCTGGGCCTTTAAAAAGAAGACGAATTCATTTATAACACTTAATCAGATAAAAGTTA
This sequence comes from Mastigias papua, assembly GCA_964019165.1. Classification (NCBI taxonomy): domain Eukaryota; kingdom Metazoa; phylum Cnidaria; class Scyphozoa; order Rhizostomeae; family Mastigiidae; genus Mastigias; species Mastigias papua. Next base: position 13,511,475 of record OZ025281.1, on the reverse strand, counting down.
TGCATAGCTCAATACCGTAAATCCTCGAATTGGCCTTTTAGTTTTTGAGTTGCCCTTTTACAGTACATAGTGCTGTTAACTCATGTATTTTGATGAGTGTATTATTACAGTCCGTAAGAGCTGAGCAATGCGAACTCTATTGTTAATGTTCATTGCCATGCTGTAGGAACAGCAGATCTTCTCTTGTCCGCACATTCGGAAGTGCCTGTTAGAGAAGACCCTTATCCTGGGTAATCAGCACCGTCCGGAAGGGTAGCTAGCTCCTTTATTTGCCCCCTTTACCCGTTCCAGTGTTTCCACCAAGTACCCATTTGCTAGGGGTGATCACCCCAACTATGGCCCGAAGACTCGCCACGGACTATCGATCCTACGCGCAGCAGTCGAAGACTCTTACCACGCAGCCATTCGCCCATGGCATTTTACTGTAATATACGATGGGGATCTGGGGTCTTTTCAGTTGGTTGGAGGGCAAAAACATTGTAAGTTTTTTCTTTAATAAGAAACAAGAATATACGAAACATGAGGCTCAAATCAGGCAGAAACATTTAAGGAACACAGGCAGGTTGCGCACCAAAATTAGACTTTAAAAAAACTGCTTTTGCAGGAAAATTCTTCATTCAACTGGAAACAAAATGCAAACAAAAACACGAATACCTCAGAGAACCCGAAAATTCTATTTCTCATCCCACAGTTGCTTTATATGAGTAGTTGTTGTTATTGGAAATCAAGAATTCTAAGAAACATCTCTGAAACATTTAAGGCTGAATTTAACAAAGTATCAAGAAACATCCAGGCTGAAAGAAGAAAGATTGTTTCCTATAAAAAAACAACAATTTGTATTCCTGTGCTGCAGGGGCACAAACCTGTTCTCAACAAGAGCAAACACTTAATGAAAATTCTTCTAAACGGTATGATCGCGACTAGAAAAAGTGCCCTCCGGAAATAATATCCAACGACACGGGCTTCACTACAAACAGAGGCATTTAGCATTACCATATGTCTACACTATTCTTGTGTTCCATATCAACAAGCCTCATTGTTTACTGAGCCTCAATCGCATGCAAGAATCGTGGATGCGGTAAGTCCGCTTGCCTCAACATGCGTGCATGTCTGTGTTTGCACTGGGACATTAAACAGGTTGTGTGACTCGAAATCAGATCAAATTTGGATTAAAAAGCTTGTTGACATAACTTATCAATGACAAACAAGTTCAGGAAAACGACTCGATCGTCAGTAGATTTTCCTTGTCTGGTGATACCACACTACAGAAGGACCCATTCAACATTTTCAGGTTTTAGGCCTGTAGCGTACAATCAACCGTGTGCTTCTATAGGTAGGAAAAGCCTACAACTGAGGACAAATTTCCGAGGGGTATATCACTTGGAAAAATTTCGTACACTTTCTGACAAAATCACAACAACAACAAAACACAAAAGTCAAAACAAACATTCAATCACACAAAAATCAAGGACGAACATTACAAGAAGTCACAAAAGAATGACGAGAATCATATGTCAAGTCACAAAACATCACAAAAACCACACAAAAATCACAACTTTCTCGCACAATTTTCCATCAGTGATAAACCCCTTGCAACGTGTATGAGCTTTGCCAGAGTAGAGGTAGACAAACAATTTGCCAGTTGTGGTCTACAGGTATAAAACCTGTCTGCTAAAATCAAATGATAAAGAAATCGAAGGTCTCTGGGCACGGGCAGCATAACATTGCGTGATGGAATGATGTCAACCAAATATCAACTCAATTCAGAAAAGCAAATTTTCTTGACAGCCACTTTCTTTGCTAGAATTTTCATGATTTCAGTACAAAAACTTTCATGAGACTTTCTTTAGCAATAATGGTCGAATTTGGGTAACAATACAGCTTTACACACACAGACAGGCACTACACAAACATAAAAATGGAGGAATAAATAGATTAACACTGGCAATATATACGGCTAAACACAAAGAGATGACAGACTTGTGTGAAAAAATAAAAACAAACTGTAAATTAATCCAGTACTGCACTTTTTTTAACTATTTAGCAGTTGAGCACTGCCTTCTTATAATCTAAGTTTATACCCTGAGAAATCCGAACAGTACTGGAGCTTTCCGCGTATTCCCCGTTGTCAACAAACGATTTCGCTTACTTCATTGACTACTCCACGACACGACTCATTCTACCGCAGTTAACCTGGACCTTGCACTCACAATACAAAGGGACTTTTGCTCTCAACTTCGCTCTATAACAGATTCCCCTCATCGTCAGTATCACAGTCAACATTCTTCATATTGCTCTAAAACGCCTCAGCACAAACACACAGGCTCATAATCTCAAGCAGAAAAACGTCAACATAATTATACGGTTTACCCTGGTGCTGCCTACTTCACACCCTGTACCTTGCTGGGAACCGCTCACTTCGAATCTGCTTGATAAAAGGCCTAAGCTCACATGATCCGTTTGCTTCATCACACAGTTTGTACTTTGGGCACAAAAAATATCCGTTGCAGACTTTCACCAAGCTTTCAAAGCATACTTGACTAATTTAAAACAATTGCCTAACAATGACAAACTTTGCAAATATATGTTTGGTGATTGTGAACTTAGTCGTAAAAGAAGTCTGTTCAAATATTGTCGATTCTATTTGCTGTAGGGCCTACAGGATACTTAACTCCACACTGACATGTGGATTATAAATAAAATAACGGCACATTACAAAAGTGGAATGCCCTACTATAGACCTGTATCTACAGCATGTTAAGGCCTCTCTCTCTCTCAGCATCAAAAGGGGAAAGAAGTAACTGAGCTATAGTCGAGCTTACATAGAACATCCTGCGTGATCATATCCAAAACTAAAATCGAAAGAACTCACTGCTAACTATGAAGAGGAAGGAGATTCAAAAGTGATACAAGTTTCTATACAAAGAACCTATCTCAAGGCCTACTTCTTTAAACTGTTAATTTTTGGGCCTCTTTTAACCACATTTTGAAAAAGCCCTCACAAAATTGCCTTTCAACATAATGCACGTCCCTTAAAACTCTTTGGTCTTTCAAGAGTAGCCTATTTGAAAAGCGGTTCCTCATAGTTAAGTTGGGGTAAAATGTTTACAGTTTGAGGGAAATTACGCGATAGATTTGTAAAATACAACGTTCTATGAATCAAACGTACATTCTTTTTGATGGACTGGAATCGCTCCTCGAAGAGTGGAAGGCCTGATACAAAATCGCAAGGTCGAATACACCCGGTGCATGTTATGCTGTATAAAAACTCACTGCAAGTACAGGTAGTCTGTGTTGGCTTTCTTTGGCGCTAAATAGGCCAGACCTTTGTTTTCAGTTCGCGCTTTCAAGGCGATCTAGTTACAAAGATTACATGTAATCAGTTAAAATGTCTACAGCCACAACAAACTAAAAATTTGACACTTGTATCTGATAGCGTACTCCTATCACACCGACGGTGTGGATTCACCAAGTAAAGCTCTACCCGAGCGCAAGTAACAGGTGAAATCCGTCGTTCATCATCTAGATATCTTCAGAGAGATTGACACACGGGGAGATACTAACTCCATAAGTGTCTTTCTATTTTACAAGCTCCCAAAACCAAACGGTCCATCGCCGAACAAATGTCACCAAAACACAACAGGTTCAGATCCAACTTCATGAGTTTGCAAAGGTCCAATCCATGACGGACACAAGCCGGCATGTAGCCAGCTGTTTACGACTTCACTCCACGGGTGCCAAGCTTATTTATACTCGACAAACGCTAACATCAGGCCCAGTGAATTAAGAGGCCATAACGGTGCCAAGTAAAATGCTCGAGGCCATGAACGAAGCGACGTGGTATGGAAATCAGAGGAGCAAAGCCAGCTGTGTGAAATACACTGCTCCTATTTCTTACATGCTAATATATCCGCACGCAAATAACATGAAACAAGAGAAGGTAAAGTTGCTCACCTTACGAATCTCGTGCTGCTGGTAGTAAAGACATACAACAGGAAATCCAACAGCCGCCAAGTTCTCGCTACTTCTGCTATTTCGCCTGCTGCAGTATGACCATGAAACCGCAAGGAAGCTAAGATAACTCCGTTCGTTCACAAGCTTCCGTTTTGCTGCTACGGAATGTCTGTACTGAAGCTGCAAGAAAGACGCTTGCCCTGCAGAAAGCAACAGTAAAATTCGGTATGCGTATTATACTTGTATTTCCAATTAGCAACCATGTACAGTTCCGCTTTTGACATCCATGAATGTATGCTATAAGGATTATTGACATAATACCCAGCCAATCGGATCGCAGAGCCCAGTTAGGCTAAACTATTGACCGAACCCCCGAGATTATTCTGCATTGTTGGGCCTTTTTGGTTGCCTTTTGACTTGTATTATTGGGCGACAAGTAATATTCTGGGTTTTATACGTATCCGACAAAGTACTCAGAATGTAACCGTGCCTAGCAGTCGAGTGGTTGAAAATTGTCACAAAGAGTGAAAGAGTGACTGGGCACCAGGTCCACAGAGTAGCACAGCATATTTTTGAGAAGGTGCTGATGTCTTCAGTTTATGGTTGAAGAGCGGTCCTGCTGCAACGTCCTGGCTTTTGAGTAATCCTCTCCGAAACTGAAATTGTGTGGTTCTTATAATTGAAGACTATCAGACTCCATGAGATTTCGTATGGAACAACTAACATATGACTTCGTTAAGCATACCATACACCGAATTCTACCTCGTGTGTTCCTAAAACACAAAATGTTACAAAATTTTCAGACAGAAATGTCAACTTTTGCGATTTGCCGACTGAATGTTTGCCCCACACACCCCTCGTGTGTTCCTAAAACACAAAATGTTACAAAATTTTCAGACAGAAATGTCAACTTTTGCGATTTGCCGACTGAATGTTTGCCCCACACACCCCACAAACCCCACACACCCCATAGAAGTAGCGGGCCAACTGAATAGCTCATGATTTTGTTTGACGTGTCACAGTTCTGGTAAGAAAGTAACTTGTAACAAAGTGTGTTCTCGGATACCCAAAAAGCCAAGAAAGTTCGATAGTGGACTTTGAAAGCTAGGAAACTTTCTATATTAATATATATTTAAAATTCCAGTTTTAAGGAAGCCCAGCGTCTCTTTACTTCAAGTCTTATATATCCCTTATGTTAATCTCTGCATTCAAACCTATGCTGTTGGTGTTGTTATAATAATGGAGGAAACAGTCATATTTCATTCAATTAAACTACAATTACAAATCTCACTATTACAAGGTAATTTGTAATTGGCTAGCCTGGGTTACAATACATGAGAAAAATCGTAAATAACAAGTGTTGTATAAAAAAAAAAAAGAAAAACAAAAAAAAAAGTGAACATTAAAGGTAGAATAGATCAGGGTTGTTCCATGGTTTATTTCTGCAGCAGAAGAAGCAGAACAAAAGATCATTTCAACATTAATATGATGTTATCAGCATGGGTCCTGTGTTTCTGATATTAATATAGATAAAAATAAGAAAATTCAAAAGTGAAAGAAATGTTAACATAAAGTCAGAGTAAATGTTTGTGGTGAACGTAAGCATTGTACACATAGGCCATTTCTTACCTCCTATCTCTGCCTCCGTGTTCTCTGCGCGTTAAATAATGATACGCACCAACAACGGATCAGCGAAGGATGTCACAGAACGAGCATTTGCAGCTTATAGGACCCAACAATTCACGCTCCTATATGTTCATATTGAAAAGAGACTGAAAACAGATTGCTGCTGCCTGTGTGTAACAGCACACGATTTCTTTTTAAAGGAAGTTTGCTTCACCCAGTACTAAAGCTTTCTTGGCTTTTTCATGATATCAGTATTGAAAAATTACTTTCGAGTTTGTGTAATACACTGCAATGTTACACAAACAGATAGGCATTACAGAGGTATAATACTGAAATAAATAGATTTTCATATGAAATTTTTGCAAATCTAACAGAGGAGACGATGGACATTCGTGAAAACTTGAATTTTAACTGTGTATCAACGTATAGACTTTCTTAGGTCTCTGAAGTCCACTACTAGATTTTCTTAACTTTTTGAACAGCCGAGTACTGCGTTCTTATAAGCTAACTTTTTTAAAAAAAACCCTTAGCGTTACAAAAGTTCAAATACTCTTGCTAAGGAAGCCTGAAGAAATTGAAATCATGAAAGTGCTAATTTAGTTTTACTATAGAACTCATGACAAATGCTAAGAAAATACCCTTATCTTCCGCCCCCCTCCATGTTGCATTATTATAAACTTTACCTGCATTTGTAACAGAACGTAAGAGTAATGTGGGAGCAACTCACTTTGTGGAGATGTTGCTCGAAACTGTGGGCTGTCACTGGGATGGTACGGAGGTGAATATAGGCTATATATTTTTACTAAAAGTAGATCAGAAAACTAAAAAAACTTTACGTAACCATGAGAAATATTAACAGTATTAATCTTCAGATAACATTTGTAATCTCATTTCGTAGATAACTTGCTATTTTTAGCCTCTGCAACGCAAATTGTGTGAATCCTAGAAAAGACTACGCCCAGTTTTTCTAACGTGTAGATCTGTTGGAATGTCTTATTTTAAGATGCTCCGATTTGCAGGCCACACTGACCCAGTAGTTTGCTAAGCCTTAGAAAGCAGTCTAGATGAATCGAATACTTTTCCCTAAAAAGCAAATTCTTGCATACGGCTAGCGAACCAACTGATTATATGACTGCTTAATTAGCTAATTGACTGACTGACTAACAACCTAACTAACTAACTAACTAACTAACTAACTAACTAACTAACTAACTAACTAACTAACTAACTAACTAGCTAGCTAGTTAACAAGTTGCCTAACTAATGAACTAACTAACAAACTAACTAACTAACTAACTGACTGATTGACTGACTAACCACCTGAATATCTGACAACCTTGCTAACTACCTAACAAACTAGCTAACTAGCTAACTAGCTAACTAGCTAACTAGCTAACTAGCTAACAAGTTGCCTTACAACCGAACTAACTAACTAACTAACTAACTAACTAACTAACTAACTAACTAACTAACTAACTAGCAAGTTGGCTAACTAATGAACTAACTTACTGTCTAACTAACTAATAAGCTAACTATCTAACTAACTAACTAACTAACTAACTAACTAGCAAGTTGACTGACTAATGAACTAACTAACTGTCTAACTAACTAATAAGCTAACTATCTAACTAACTAACTAACTAACTAACTAACTAACTAACTGACTAACTTTCCAACAAACCAACTAACTAACTAACCAACTAGCTTTGCAACAAACTAACTAATCAACTAGTTCACTAGGAAATTAAGTAACTAAGCAGCCTGCTAACCGTACTCCAACAAGTCTGAATTCAATTCGTCACAAGATGCAATTGTCCCATGATGTAGGCAAGTTAATCAGCCTTTTACATCCTAGCAATAAAAATAATCCTCACAGGTTATACGTGCCGACATCTATAAAAACCAATAATGCTTCTCATTATCAAATACTTCTTGGGTAACAGAAAAAGAAATTTATAAATTTTTTAACATAATACCTCCTATTCTCAGCTTTTTTAGTGTACAGATTGCATTAAGAACCACCTCAAAGCACATCACAAACTGTCTCAGTTTAGGTTGCAAAATTGTGCTTGGCCTGTAAAAACAAGATTTTTGACTTTGCCTGGTTCTGATTCATTGCAATCAATGAACACCGCTATCTTTGGCGTGTCCTTTGCTTTGAATGGGGCACTAAATGCTTCTTTAAATCCTTTATAGTCCTAGAAGGGCCAAGGAGGGAATACCAAAGTAATATAGTCCAGACATCTTTCAGGTTTGTCGTATATATATTATAACATAAGTAAACCTTGCTACTGTATTATATCACACATAAGTGATGCTTAGCTGGCCCATTTTCATGTCTCATCAATTAGTCATGTTCAATAAGTAATCTAATGATCTGCATTCGTGGCAGTGGTGCAACCGACATAGGCTGAGGATAGCGCAACTCCATAGAGCCCCCAGGTATTGATCTTCCAAGGGAGCCATTCAGAAGCTTTCGAGGGACAAGCTTTTTTTGCATTTATTGATGACAAAAAAATTTCATAAACCGATGTTTCCAAGTTTACTGGATACTTATTACATCATTTTGCCTTTATTGATAACAACTATATTCCTAATTTAATCTAGTTTTGGGAGAAATTTTAAGGGTGAAATTTTCAGTTTGAAAGCGCCCTTAAGCAAAACATTCCTATAGGAATCAATTTGCACAGGTTCAGAATCAGGGCAGATGTTGATGACCTGTGGCAAACTGTCTACAAAGGTCCCTTCAGTCAAAATCAAGCTAAGGAGCTCAGGCTGCACTTTTGCCAAGTAACTGTTGGGGTAACAGAGTGAATTGAGTGTAGCCTCTTAGGGATTAGCCTAGGTTTCGTAAGAGGCGTTACGGGATAAAGAAGAAGAAACAACTGATGATGATAATGATGAAGATGGTGATGATAATGATGATAATAATAATGATGATGATGATCATCATCATCATCATCATCATCATCATCATCGTCATCATCATCATCATCATCATCATCATCATCATCATCATCATCGTCATCATCATCATCATCATCATCATCATCATCATCATCATCATCATCATCATCATCATCACGATCATCATCATTATCATCACTGTCGCTATGATCATCATTATCATCATCATGATCATCACCACCACCACCATCATCATCATCATCATTATCATCATCATCATCATCATCATCATCATCATCATCATCACCACCACCACCACCATCATCATCATTATCATCATCAGCATTATCATCATCATCATCACCACCACCATCATTACCATAATGAAGCATTAAAAAGCAAACTGAGTTACTGGTACCTGCCTAACATTGTCTCAGTCTCTAATCTTGTTTCTTTAAGTTACAAATATTTGGCCATCAAGCAAAAACCCATTATTACCTTTCATCATATGGTAGATCAAGATCCTGCGAAATTGCAAAATATCCTAAGTGTATTTTGGCTAGATTCCTGCTAGTGCATTGAAGAGATTTTTGTAACTAGTGTTATAATTAGGACCCTTGAAAACAAGGGACTAAGCAAAAGATCAGCCGACAACTAATGCTGATACTCTGCAGAGACACTAACAACCTGACTGTTTGACTTGTGTCTTTCTTGAATTTTTCTACTTCTTCAAAATCTACATATTTAAAGTTCCAGTTTGTATCTTTACAATAAACATGTATATTTAAGTAACGAACCTATTACAAGACCTAATGCTAAATTCTTTGTCTCTTTTCATCATATTTTAGTCCTTAGAGTACCAAGATAGCTGCTTAATTTTAAAGTGCCTCAAAACACCGACCTTTCCATAATAATGGATATTAACATGAGAAAGAGTGGAAACCATGTTACACCTAAACTGGCACGTAAACTGCACACTTAGTGTTATAGAAGTTTAAATGTCCAGTGAGAAGATACAATGGATGCTGCAAATTTCAACGGAAACTCGGCTATGAACTGCTTGTTACAATGATTACACATAGTTATGAATTTGCAACCTCCCAAGATATCATGCCCTTCTGCAGGTAGGTTCCTAACAAAACGGTTCCTAAGCAATTGCAAAGCCTGAATGTCCTTTCAAAGTATGAGAATCGATGGCAGGTAGGACTAAATTCACTGATCGAATATGCAAGAAGGAGTGTTTGGCAAGCAATTTGGAACTGAAAAGATGAGTTTCTTTTGGCAAGGCACATGCATCAAAACACCATTTTAACTAAAAGTGCTTTACTACACATGCACACTCTTGCTTTATAAGAACCAATAAAATTGAGGTCAATGCTGGCTGTTCTCCATTTTTTCAAACTTTATGAGGCTAAATTGTCCTTAATTTGTTCTTAAATTATTGGGGTGTAAGCAATGTAGACGATCAGGTATTATTTTCAATAACATTAGCAGAAGATAAAAAATATACATACTTACAGATGTATACTTCTTGCTAGAATTCTTGGCACACTTGCGACTTGTTCTACACACTGAAGATTTGGGTGCTTCAAGGACGTTTGGCAAATACTGTAGAGCTTAAAAAGGTTTATATCAGTTTCAAATCACTTTACAACAGTGCTTCAGCCTCGGCTTGTTCTTAATTTGCTCTTAATTTCTTAATCTTAATCCATAAATTTTGAGCCTCATGTTCTTATAAAATTGTTCTTATAGAAAAAGGAGTGTAAGTTATTGGTATCAAATAATTTGTCATTACTACAAAACTGTTCAAAACTGGATGGAAAAAGAAGAGAAATTATGCATGATGCTGTCGTTTCGATCTAGATCACAAAATAACGGATAACAAGTTAAATGTGCGTAGGAATCATAGGTGGATCTAGGGTTTGGTATGAGGTGGGGGCATTTTGAAAAGAAATTATGGAGGGAAAAATTTTTGCATAGCCACGCCCGTTTCTAAACCTTTTGAAGTTTTGTGTAGAGTGCTCAACTCATTTCTTACTTATTTTCTTGTCTAATTCATGTGGTATGTCACCGTACACAACTTTTCACGATACGAAATATTACCCATGGAGTCATTACCCCCGGCCCCCCGTTAGATCCACACTAGATGGAAATATAGCGAAATAGAAGTTTACCAAAATGGAAGGATCACAAAACGGGAGACTGCCGAAATGGAAGGTTACTAGAATGGAAGGATGCTAGAATGGAAAAACAATGAAGTGGAAGATGACCAAGATTGAAAAGAATCCCTAAATGGAAGCATGCCCAAAAAGAATAATAGAAAAAATCAATTGAAATACAAATTGAAATTGAAATCAATTGAAATCAATTGTCGTGTTTTTCGCATCATTTCTGATTTACTTATTGTGAGAAACTTTGGAAGAATAATAGAGAAATAGAAAATTACCAAAATGGAAGAATGTCTAAGTGGAAGAATAGTGAATTGGAAGATTACTAGATTACCAAATTGGAAGAATATCTATATGGAAGATAACCAAAATGGAAGATTACCAAGTTACCAAATTGGAAGAATATCTATATGGAAGATAACCAAAATGGAAGATTACTAGATTACCAAATTGGAAGAATATCTAAATGGAAGATAACCAAAATGGAAGATTACTAGATTACCAAATTGGAAGAATATCTATATGGAAGATAACGAAAATGGAAGATTACTAGATTACCACATTGGAAGAATATCTAAATGGAAGAATAACGAAATGGAAGGATGGCAAAATTGACAAATAGATTGATGGGAGATTGTTAAATTGGAAGAATGTCTATACGGAAGAAAAGCGGATAGATGAACATCAAAGTGGAAGTTTACCAAAATGGAAGAATGCTAAAATGGAAGAATGCTAAATGGAAGAATGCTAAAATGGAAGATTACCAAATTGGAAGATTGTCAAAATGGAAGAATGTCAAAATGGGAGATTGCCAAAATGGAAGATTACCAAAATGGAAGATTACCAAAATGGAAGATTGCCAAAATGGAAGATTGCCAAAATGGAAGATTGCCAAAATGGTTATCGTCAATATGAATTTAATTCTTAATATGTTGACGGGAAAATGGGCCAATTTTAAACTTGAAAGAATGGTTAGTTTATAGCTACATAAATACCAAATATAAATAAAGAACTATTCATATAATTATTAATATTGTTACATATGAAATCAGACGAAAAACACTCGCTCAAAAAGTGCTGGAGGAAAGGATGAGATCTACGAATTTTAAGCAGGGTGGTGCCTAGGAGAAGCCGACTTTGAGGAGGCACATGTTTCTGTTGGATTAACTGAGAGATAACAAGTGGAAGAGGAACGCTTTCAAACAGCGTAAGAATTGTTGTTGCTTACGATGGAGTCCGTTGTGGTATTACCATATGCCATTTTATAAAATGTGACAATAGCACTGGTTGTAATTTGACTTCTGCAGACAGATTTGCTCTTCGTTTTTCAAACATGCGAGTTACGCCCTACTTCTTTGTAGTGACGTAGGCTTGAATAATCTGAACACATTAATAGATCTTTTTGCTAAATTTAACTTTATGTCGCTAGTTTCTTCTCGTTGAGTTGACAATTTGCTCCAAGGCCAAAATCGATGTGCAGTCCAAACAAGATATCTACTGTGTACAATTCAATAAACCGAAGATTTGCGCTGATTAATTCCGGCTTCGATCTTATTACCTTTCCAATAAATGCCACGGGCGTTCTTGCTCGCGCAGTGGAGCCTGTTCATAATACTCCTTCATCTGAACTGTAAAGTTGAGCATTTGGCATATCATTCCTCTTTAAATAATTTCAGGTCAATAAATTTCAGGGATGCCGGAGCAAAAGTAGGGAAAGGGGGCCAACATAAACGACAAAGCATTGAAGATCACAGTTGAGCGAAACGAGTCGAATAAATTGGGGCTCCTGATTTGATTCCGGGGATGTTACTATTTTCATCTGTTAGTACGACAAAATATCGTAGCCATTTTTGTCAAAGCAGAGCCTCTCCGACTCTCGTGTCCCCGTTAGAAAAACGCAGGAGAGGCGCACTCTCCTCCGCGGCCGCTTCCCTGGCGTCCCTAAAACATGCAACCCACTGCTCAATGCATTAAAATCGAGTGTAAACTTCAAGGAACAAAGCGATCAACTTATGATTCTTGACTTTCTAATGATGTATTATCTGCATGTGAAACTTAATCTTGCAATTTGACATCTTGATTTCAACTTCACATCATTCAGTGCTACAGATATTGCAAGTGCTCAGTGTTAAGAAAGGATCCTACGAACACTGAAAGCTTTAATGGAAGACTACCTATAAGTCATATGCTACAAGGATTACACACAATTTATGCGAAATTGGTTTCTTTATTCCCGATTGCTACAGTGATAAAAATACTCAAAATCGAAAGCTCTCTAAAACATGGCTCCTTATAAAATGGTTTTTTTATTAAAAGAAACATACATTTTTCGCAAATATCTATACAAGAGATCATATCTTTCAGTGAAAAGATCAAAGACCTACCTCACCCATGGATAAAAAGATTCTTCCTTCTCTTTACATCAATCCACATGGCGCTGTGAGGGTATAACGCTTACTATTGACCAAAATACACAGTTTCAGACTCTCGAAGTCGGTCCCGTCATTATAACATGCCTGCCTGATTCTGTGCACTCAAAGTTGCTTTATCACCAAGCTGGCATAATCAATTCAGGTGTTACGTTTAGAAAAGAATTTCTTTATCTGGAATACTGTAAATCCTCGAATTAGCTCCATGGGGGCTTATTTTTATGCTTTTTGGGTGGAGGCTTATTCGAGGGGAGGGCTTATTCGAGGGGGGGCTTATAAAATTATTTGACACATATCGCATAAAAAGCTCATTGTCAAGGCTCCTATTTCCCATGACATTAAAAGAATAGTCCAAATGTAAGCATTAGTCAATGTAAAAGTCTTCATCATCATGTGGGGTGGGGGCTTATTCGAAGGGGGGGCTTATTCGAGGGGGACCGATTCAAGCATTTACGGTATGAAGAAACTTCTTTAATTAGTCATTATATCGCTGTGGGAAATGTCAATCGTTGGACAAACTCGGGTTTTGATACGCTAGTGGTTATTGGGAACTAGGAAGCAAACTGCTCAAAACAGAACCATATTCAACTTGGCAGTCCGCGGGGACGCAGGTAAATTGAGCCCCATCCCTCCTTCGCATGCATTTCCGCCTGATTGGGCGTTTGAATTTTGCCGCTAAGGCCGCAAACCAGGAACATGCCCAAGGAAGGCAAAATGCATTCGGAAACTCATTACCACTTACCCAAGACAACAATAGAGGCGTGCCAGAGGCCTCGACCCCCTCTACTATGCGAAGAGGACCTAGGCTCCTTTTCTCAGGCTACTGCAATAGATTACACATCATCATCATCATCATCATCATCATTAATTTATTTATAGTAGGCTAATAGAAAGAACAATAGCCAAATTACAGCTAATTAAGGCCTACTTTGGATAAATATTTACAATTTCTAAAATGAATAAGGGGGAAAAATTTACAATGTATACTCAGTCCTCATAGAACCAGACTACAGTTGTTCCCTTCTTTATATGATACCATATATGATTGGTTCACCATGGAGCATTATATCACAAGATGGGTGCTTTTGAAAGCTTCGCAAATATGAAGTGTATGGCCTCATCAAAGTTTCTTTTAGCCGTGCCCTCAGACTATGAAAGCTCAGGCGCGGTCCCTTAGCACCTTTTCCAGACTTCGCTCCAGACTCCCCAACTGCTAGAGCATTGAATACACACCTGTCACAAACCCAGATGGGTCTGTGAGCTAAAAGTTATATAATGGATGTAATGCAAGTGTTCCATGACTTTTGGCAGTAATAGTAGGTGCATATATTTGTTAGATATTGTAGTTTATTTATGTACACGTTTTCTGTTAAGCCTCAAGGTTGCAATGTATTCTCATTCTCCTTGAGGTATTGTCTTGTAATCATGTGTTGTACTTGTAGATCTAAGAATGATTTAAAAAAAAAGAAAAAAATCCAAATGGACGACGGACATTTCCCCGAACACATAGATTCATTTCTATTGACTGCCAGCCATATGAAGTAGGTACCTTAAAAGCTCCGATTCCTTGTGACATAATCGATCATAGATCATATGTAGCGACAGGCAGCCGAATGAGCCTCCACACGAGACAGTTGGTGGATTGATTCGCCATGAGTGAACTCACAGAGTTGGCTATAGTTATAATACAGTGCTCTATGGCCTTGTGGTTGTGTTTCTGGTTTTAGTGCTAGCCAGAAAGCAGCAAAGGTCACTAGATCGTAACAAATAACGGATGAACTTACAAATCTGTTTAGAAAGTGATTTACCGACGAAGAGAATGATATGATAAAGAGTACAGTATCTTTTACCTAGATAAATCTAAAAGGCTCTCTCTCTCTCTCTTTCTCACCAGGTACCATATTCAAAGAGAATGTTGTTAATCACGGCTTTCCACTTTTGCTGTCGTAGGGCTGTCACCTAGGGTGAATCTGGCGTTGAACGTGCGCCAACGATTTTCGTTCGCAATATTTTCTGCGCCGCAATCATGAATTGCGAAGTTTCCACAGCGCAGTTTCCGCTGCGCCAAAAAACTCTTGAGTAGAACATAAAGGCGTTGCACTATAAACAGAAAGAGGGGTAAGTTAAAGATTAAGTTCACAAAATGCCACTTGGTTGTGGCGACTTTAATGATTGTTGCGCCACACATCTGCGCCAAATTGCTTGCAGCATAGTTCTGTACCAAAACTTTGCGCCGAATATCCTTGGGAAATATGCCCTTTGATTCACCTAGTCCAATCACCAACTTAAATGGCAACTACTTTTGGATCGACACTAGTTGTCATCAGTGGTGGGGTTCATCTCTTTTAGGAACAGGTTGTATCTCAAATACACATTTTTTATAAGAAAAAAGTTTACAAGAAAATGAGGCTCAAATGGCCAAATCTTAAGAAAATGTTAAGAAAACCACGAGGCTTAAGTTCCAAAATTCACCTTTGTCACGTGCGATGTATCGACATTAGCTGATTATTTGCAAGCTCCTTTACAAAGATCGAAACTGTTCTTTGACAATCTTGGCGAACAAAGACCAAACTTTATAATATAACAAACAATGATTACCTCTTATAGCTAGTTTACTCCTATAGGTAAGGTTATAAGTGATATCTACAAAGTAGGGGTTCACTACAGCACGAAAAAGCGGTACCATGTTTTAACCAAACTGAAAAGCTTTTTTTCGTCCGACACTCGTCAGAGTATGAAACGTCGGATAGCGACCGAAAGGTGAACCGAAATTTATAGCCAGATATGCGGGTACACGTGATATGATGAATAATGTGTCCAGTTAGCCATATGATTGGTCTGGACACATTATTCATCATATCACGTGTACCCGCATATCTGGCTATAAATTTCGGTTCACCTTTCGGTCGCTATCCGACGTTTCATACTCTGACGAGTGTCGGACGAAAAAAAAGCTTTTCAGTTTGGTTAAAACATGGTACCGCTTTTTCGTGTTGTAGTGAAGTTCTGTAGTACCAGCAGACTTTTAAAGTAGGGGTTATTTAAAAATCACAGAAGCAAAAAGGTCAGTATGAAAAATAGAGGAGAATTTTGATGCAAAGAAAAACAAGGATATGTAGTTCACTAATTAGAAGACCTTGCGGTCGGAATCGAATCCTAAAGAAATCCCAGGCCTTTCAGACACAACCAGTCCGCCTCTAGAATAGGGTGCGGTAACTGGAAGGGGTCGAGCAAAGCAGGGGCGTACTGACAGGTTCATGGGCTTAGATTCAAGACGTTAAACGGCCAGCATTCATTACATCAAAGTGAGCGACACGAGGCAAATTTGCGTGTTACTTCAAAATATGCTATGGAAATAAACAAGGAACTCATTTACCAGCCTATTTACGGGTTACCCTCTCAAGGTGGCACAATCTCCTTAAGCGCCCAGGCCCTCGGCCCCTGTTTGATATGCTTGATAAACCAGTCGGTCCCAGGCGTAAAACGCGAGACTCTTGGAATCTTCGGCCAGCCTATATCGTTGCTATCAACGAAACATCATCTCGTTCAGATTGTCTGACTCAGGCAGAACCAAACTGCAATGAATAAAGAGCCTATCCAATTCATGATATCGTCGGCTTATGTGGTTGCTTAACCTCGTAACCAGGAAGCGGTTGTTTGTTTTCTTGCCCAATGAGGGATATCGATTGATCTTCGCTTAAACCCAGTAAAGCTATAACATACTCTATCTTGAATGAACATCTGTTGGAATACCACAGTAAAAAACAGAACTGACACCGACCTCTAACAATAGTTAGTTAGTGTAGAACGGTTGTCAAACAGCCTCTAAATACACTCGATGCACGCTACGTGATTCATAACTTTGCAATATTTTCCGGTCTCCCAGTGCCGTATAATCTTCGGGGCAGCATTAACCTTGTTTTGCCCAAAGCTAAGACAAACCTGTATGGAATTGATACTGTCAGGTTTGTTGGCCAAAAACTATGGCAGTGTGTGCCAAAAGAAATCAAAGAGTCTCAAACATTGGACATTTTCAAAAGAAATGTTAAAGCCATACCTTTTGATTGCAGCTGGAGATTATGCAACAGTTATATTGTAAATTTAGGATTTTTATAACTTATCGTATTTCTTCTATAGTTGGCTTTAATTAGCTTAGTTCTATTACTTTTGCTAACTTTAAATAACTTGTTTGTTATATATCATTATTATTTGACGAACACCCGACCACAAATGTAAAATGTTCTTAGTTTGGTTAAAATTTCAATTGCATACCTGGAGGATCTTTTCCCAACATCCTTGATAATCGAGCAAGGCATCAAAGGAGACATGACGAGAGTTAGTCCACAGCCCGGCAATGAGTAGGTCGTGTGGTTGCGTCAGAAATACCGTTGCAGATTAACGAGGAATCGAATGGCAAACCGCATTTGTAACAGCAAGGTAAGTATGCGCCATATTCAGCTTACGCAGCCTTGTTAAGATGAAAGGTGAGAGAACTATTGTTCAAACTGCTGTCGCTATACTTCTTAAAGCCCCATTGCACAAGCATTCACGCATGCGTACAGCTTCCGTATTAGCGATAGTGTTGCGCCAATCTACCGCATCATAGTATTGTCCTACAGTGCAGTGTTACCAGAAGGGGGCACAGGAGTGGGCTGCTTCTTCATAACCAATTTTAACTTCTTGCCCCGCTTATGTCAACAATGGAATGCCCAAGGGAGGGATAGGGGTCATGAGTCCCACTTCCCTAAATTGTGGTCCTCGAGATCTGTTCTAGCGACAAAAATAGCAGCAAGCCGACATGGAAAACGAGGAACATGACGTTTGGTACATGATAACTACGTGTAAAATACGCAACATTACCCCCAGATAATACAAATTAAGCATAAGGGGGCGTTTCACATCACTTGCGCGAGTTTGAAGGATGCGATCCAAAAACGCCAGTGTTGAGCCCCACCACTGGAGTCCAGACTACACCTCTGACAGCAAGCACCACTGATGACCGCACGTGAAAAATAGCCTTCCTATAACGTTCTGTCACAACCACATCAAAAAGATTTTCATGATAATATATTGCCAAATTGTGTCTAATGTCATGAATAAAGGAGGGAAATTTGCCTCAGTGTGCAAGTTTGGAATCCAAAGGACAGAAGAACGTTCGTTCACATGATACCTTCGGAATAACTGTTGGATGAATTTTGCTAGTGTTTCTGGTCATTTAGACCAATTCAACCAACGCACAACATAAACTTCTCGTGAATTCGTCGGGAATTTCAAACAACGAGAGTAGAACTATGTGAGATAAAAGTTCAATTAGCTTTCCAAGTGGCACTGCTTTCTAAAACTCACGGGATGTACACACTTAAAGGAAAATACTACAGAGAATGTAAACACTATCAGAGAATCGGGAAATATTTGTAAGGATCTGCTGAACTGAAACAGCAAATCGTGCATGGCCCCCATTCACACTACCTGTTAATATTGCGCCTCTAAGCCTCCTCTGTGTCGATGATGATGATGATGATGATGATGATGATGATGATGATGATGATGATGATGATGATGATGATGATGATGCTGATGATGATGATTATGATGATGGCTAGCCCATGGTTGGAGACCTCCTCGTGGTGGCAAGCGGGCACAGAGAGACACTGTCCTTAAGTTGATAGTGATTCATTTCGCAGAGATTCAGAATTGGGGCAGATGTTGACGACCTGTGGCAAACTGTCCAACCAGGCCCCTCCAGTGAAAGTCAGGCACAGCAGCTTCAGGCTGCAGCTCTGATAAGTAACTGTTGGGGTAACAGAGTGGATTGAATGTAGCCGACTCAATCACCTCTTCTAAACAATTTGAAGGCGACACTGACCCCAGGGTCAGCCTAGGCCCCGTAAGGGGCGTACGGGAAAAGACAGACAGACAGATGATTATGATGATGATTATGATGAAACTGCAACGATATTAAAACAAATAAGCCCTCAGGGGGGCTAATTCGCACATTTACAGCACACACTGCTTTCCTAGATCTTCTATAACTGTGTAGTGAACATAACCCACGTTTCTTGGAAAATTATGACTAGGCGAGACTGAACTCTACTATTCTGTTCTATCAAAATATCCACCCAATACTGGTACAATAGCGCCCGATGCCACTGGTGTGCGTTTCCCGTGCGCGTCATGAGAATAACCTCAAAAAAATCAAACACAGTGTTTTCGTGGTTGAGGAGGCCTTGATACAAATTTAATTCTGCCTTGCCTACAAAGAGTAAAGAGTATTTAACACAGGGCTTGACCACTGGGTCAATATACACACTCGTAGGGCATTTCACGAGCAATCAAATCAACAATGCAATGTATGCACTATGGCAAGTTAACACAGGGCTACTAATTTGGTGGATTTCATAATAGTCGACAAGGTTGACTGTTGCTAAATATTAGGCCTAGAACAGATAACAATTTCCCTCGCTAATACAACCAATATTATCCAAGGTGCGCAAACAGTAAATACTGAATGCAAATCTGACAAAGTCTTGAACCAGTATTAGAAAAGAGAGTAAACATGGGGCTAGTTGTATGTGAGTGCGGATGAAGTCTTTTGTCGTACGCTCATTTTCATTGCCAACAGCACAAAGCAGTTGGATAGATTCTTCATAGCTTTAACATCACACACAATTACAGTGCAAACACGAGTTAGACATAGGATCTTCAAGAAAATCTCCTTCAACATAAATTACCACAGCGTGTCAAAAGTTAAATAGAACGACAAAACGTACTGTGTATTGAATAAAACTATCAGGCTTGCTGACGGGTTTTAAGATTCTTCGATAAATGCCGATTAACAACAAGATATAAGTCCGCAAACATGAATCCTGTATCGCTTCCATCGAAGTAAAAGACGCCGGCTCAGGACTTTATTAAAGAAAACAGAGACTACGCCATGCTTCTAATAGATTAGATGGTCAGGTCGCAAAGTGCAGTCAAGGTTCAAAAAAGGTCTATAAGTGTACCACAGGAGGAGTTAGAAATATATGCCTGATTTCAAATTGTGGAGCAAACTGGAATATGATGATGGTGGTGGTGGTGATGATGACGCTGATGCTAGCACAAGAAGAAGAGAATGATGATGATGATGATGATGATGATGATGATGATGATGATGATGATGATGATGATGATGATGATGATGATGATGATGATGATGATGATGATGATAATGATGCTGATGCTAGCCCATGGTTGGAGACCTCCTCGTGGTGGCAAGCGGGCACAGAGAGACTACGTCCTTAAGTTGATAGTGATTCATTTCGCAGAGATTCAGAATTGGGGCAGATGTTGACGACCTGTGGCAAACTGTCCAACCAGGCCCCTTCAGTGAAAGTCAGGCACAGCAGCTTCAGGCTGCAGCTCTGATAAGTAACTGTTGGGGTAACAGAGTGGATTGAGTGTAGCCGACTCAGTCACCTCTTTTAAACAATTTGAAGGCGACACTGACCTCAGGGTCAGCCTAGGCCCCGTAAGGGGCGTACAGGAAAAGAGAGAGAGATGATGATGATGATGATGATGATGATGATGATGATGATGATGATGATGATGATGATGATGATGATGATGATGATAATGATGAAGCATGACTGACGAGTAGCACCACCTTAAATATCTCTGACTACAATGGACGCTTCTCCAGTGCACTCGGCAGAAATCCCATATCATACAATTACCATTGGCAGGTCTGGTTTGTAGTAAACCATTTTGACAAAAAGGTAGAAATACAAAGGACGATAAAGACGGGTGCAAATAATGGAAAGAACTTCAATCAAAAAAAAATTAGGATTTGGAGATTGATCCAGATCTCATACTAATAATGGAAAGTTAGAACTAACCATTTTATGAGAGGTCCCCTTGATAACCAGCTACTGATGAAGGGTGACCCTCATTAAAAAATGGAATACCTACGCACAAATGAAAGTAAAATACGAAATGAGAAGTATAACATTAGTCTCCTAAAATAATCGGCCTCCCTTCCAATTCGGCAAGAAAATTTTCCGTTTTCGAGTGTTCACACTTACTCCGTTTTCAAAACGTTCCATTTCACAGCTTTTTCATTTTAATGTCGGTTAGGCAAACGTTTCATAGAAAACGAAAGGACAAAGCGGAGTCGCTTCATATCGTTTTGAAATGAAAGCGGTATAGTGCAAACGGGGCCTAAGCCATGTTTGTCACCATTCTCCTTTAAAGCTTTGCATATGTCTATATGAAAAACGGAAGAAGAGAAAGCATAACAGCCAAAGAAACTGAAAGAAAGATTGTGAAAACTTCTTCTTGGTTCCTCAGAGTAGAAACGTCAGCAAAAGGATTAAAGTATCATTGAAAATATACAATGGGATAAAGCGCATAGGACACAACGATTCAAGCCCTACCACCTTAGTGCCGAGAGCTTGAAAAGGATGGCGACATTACAATTGGGTATCTGCATAGCTCATATCTAGTCTAGGAGAAAATACCGCGAAGGAGAGACTAGAAAACACGTGAAGCCTCGAGAGGAGCTTGAAAAGCGAATATTCACAGGTGATTGACAGGTAACATGGCTGCAACAAAAAATTTAAAGCGAATCCTCCGATTTTCCCCAAACTCTTTCATGAGACCAAGGCGAATAAACACTTTTGGTGAAATACTGTTTTCCTCTTACTACAAGAAGGCATAACTCGTTACATTGACTGGATTAGCCTAATTCTCCTCGATACACAGACAACAAACTGAATAGAACATGCAAAACTCGAACTGGATTTCCTAAAAAATATTCAGTGAATAGGACAATGTTAAAAACACTAAATTATCAGTTTGTGGAATCCACGTAATAAAAATTAACACTGACCCGAAATTTCTCCTTGACTTGCCCTTCATTCATATACGTTTTCAACAGTTTTTCCTGAATTTCCCAGGTTTTAACTGACTGTTCTAAAAACTTGACATTTTCCCTAGTTTCCAGGTTCCGTGTGAGCCACGAGTAAAGGAATGTTCATTTTCCTGACAATAACAAACGGCCCATGTCCACTTAAGTTCTGAGTTCGGACCCGAACCAGTGATGAGAACGCACTGCTCCCAGTACACATCTAAACTGATCTTCATGACATCATCGCAAATCGCAGGACACTCGAATCCGAAATCACAAAGCAACTGCCAATGGGTCTTGAGGCGCAGGAACGCCTGCCCGCACCGAGGGCAGGGGGGGCAAGGTTCCTCTTGAGGGCACATTATTAACACTTTTGCACTAAAATAAGTACGTCCTTGGAAAGGGCAGGAGGGGCAGTTGCCCCCCTGCCCCCCCCAGCGCAGGCATCCCTGTTGAGGCGGCGAACGAATATAAATAACAGAGTTCTGAACCAGGACAGAAAATGGTGATAAAATCGGTTTCACGACGGAATACAGGCATATTAATACTTAACGACATAATACAGTAGCGCAACGTATATATAGTACCAGATATTATTGATATTCTGAGGAAACTGTCAAAATAACTAATGTCAAAAGGAATCCACTGTCGCATGGTACACCATGGGGCCTACAAACAAAAGCAACATAACTACCTACAATACAGCTGGCTGATAGCCGCTCCAGTATTATTGATGCAAACATACAAGCATTCTACCCCTGCCACCTTAATACTGTGAGCTTGAATAAGGTGGTGGCATTCCCTTGGGCATCTGCATTGCTTCTTCGTAGTTTGGGAGGAAAGACTGTGGAGGAGAAAAGATGTATTGAGTCAGGCCTAGAGAGGGGTTTGTATTGTGAATAAGGTAATGTTGCTCGTGAAGGACAGTAATTTAAGAATTTAAAAGTTTCTTGAGTAAAACATGAAAGTATGTAAAAAGATAAGCGATCTTAGAAAGTCGGATCGCTCTGTTTGGATGTTATGTTCGATGCAATCAACACAAACGCTCAGATGACAAAAGAAGAGCCTCTTGAAAAACAACTTCTGCTGATGGGCAACTCTCCTTAAAAACTTTCGAATATGAAATATCACGCAAGATTTGGTTGGGTGGAAACAACCTTGAAATAGGTAGTCCCATTTTTACTGCTAAAAAAGAACATTTTAAGGCTTGTTTTGTGAGCTTTCAACTTTCAATCTTGCCTAGTATTTCGAAGCTGTATTAGATAACCAACATTCTGCTTTACCGTATAGAACGGGCGACTTTCTGATGAAAGCCAGAATACTGCAAAATTTTGCACATGTATACCCTCCCAGGAAAATAAGCCCACTCCAGGATCATTAACTCAAATTCATTACGATGATAAAGGGGAATGAATAAAGAATGGAAGGCAAAAGTGAATGCAACACACGATATATCACAGCTCTCGATCTTACGGACAAAAGAGATAAAAACTTAATTACCTCATCAACCATGGTTGGATAAAATTGTACAGTGGTAGGGCGTTCGAGCTGGCGTCTCACAAACGAATAGCACTCCCAGACACATGACATCAAATAAACCTGAAAAGTTGTGTAATCAATGAGAATCGTCGACCTGAAAAGCTATAACGAAGAACATGGGTGTGAAGGAGGTACGCGCACAAAAGTCCACCAGAGACACAAATAACAATTTGCCTAAGGGTCAGGATCGGTCAATCATACAGGCACAGCTGAAGTCATCTCTGCATACATACATAAAGATACATGACGTAAATCAGCTCATCTCAAATAAAATTTGTAAAGCGCCGCTTTGGGAAAGTTAGCAAGCAAGAAGTGACACAGTCAATAGATACAACTGTCTCCCAAAGTGCCTCCATCTTGGTGATTAATGAAAATTGCAGTTTGGTTTTATAGATACGAACAATAAGCAAACAATCAGATCTGATATAGTGCAAAACTAAAATGTACACTTGCTATGCGCCACTCCGCCTGACCAAATGTACCACTTGTAGCGCAAACGCCGCCAGTTGAAGACGAGTGCCGTACATCTTCGAATAATAATTTTTTACAAAAGCTCGTGGTCAAAACTCCTTTTCTCCATACTAAGCAAAGAATAGTCTAAATGCATCAGTCTAGATCAAGGTCTTCATCATCCACTGTCGTGGGAACTAAGTTGAGGGGGGCTTTTTCGAGGGGGGTCAATTCGAAAATTTACGGTATATATATATATATATATATATATATATATATATATATATATATATATATATATATATATATATATATATATATATATATATATATATATATATATAAATTAAAGCTACTATGTGCTCTCGACAAGCCTGTTTCGTGAACAATACCGTTCACGAAACAGGCTTGTCGAGCGCACATAGTAGTTTTAATTTATATATATTCTGCTCTACTTTACGGTATCGAGCACTTTATTGGAAGGACTCATTACTTCTCATATTATATATATATATATATATATATATATATATATATATATATATATATATATATATATATATATATATATATATATATATATATATATATATATATATATATATATATATATATATATATATATATATATATATATATATTTATTTATTTATATATATAATTCAATAGCCTTTCCACTAAAAGTTTTTAAAAATTTATATAGACTCTCATATATAAATATATATATATATATATATATATCTACAATTAGTAGCTAGCGGGTAACCAGGATTTCTACTCTTTTTTTTCGGTGCAAACAGAAAGGTTGATATAATGCTCAGAAAAACCAGGAGAAAATTAAAATTTGCCACCACCTGGGAAATTTTAATTTTCTGAGCATTATATATATACATATACATAAATATATATATTAGATACTCAAGAATAAAATTCAACTTTTGTGCGTCTCACCAAATTAATCAGCGCATCAGAAATGAAGAAGGACCAAACTGATTATAAAAAGCGATTCTGTTGCAGAGACCTTGTTGGCAAGAGCTTGCCATGAAAATATACCACATTTTGATCAATGATGGTAGCTCTCCATTCCCCCTATGGTTCAGTTTCCCCCTAGGGGGGATTTCTCCAGTTTGGGAAATGTGACAATAAACGTGTCTATACATTTATATATCTTGGAATAACAAGCGTGCAACATACCTTAAAAAGCATGACCAGGAAGCAAGCAGAGACGAGGAAAAACATGAATGTCTGAGTTGGCATTTGAGCAACTTCATCTTTGTATGCAAAAGAAGGCTAAAAGCATAGATAATATAATTCAAAATTAATATATAAAAGCTTCATACAACCAAAGCATGCTCTGTTATTGATACAAAATGGGAAGAAATTTTTTATCCAGTGTTCCGTAGAGCACAAATAACAAACATGAGACAATACTTGCGGGATATAGGTACAATACACGCACATTTTATAACACAGTGCTCTATAAGGAAGTAATGCGCGATTGTTCAGCAAGTTACCGAAGTTCAATGCTGGATTTCGGAGCTCTAAGAAAGCCGACAAGTTCATATATGCTCAAAAATTACAAAAAGCCCATTATTTCTTTGATTTAGTTTCTATATATTTTCCACATAAATGTATGTATTACAGGCCTTTCAATGAGACGCGCGCCATCGCGCACGAGCGCACAGGCACGCACCCAGCTCAGCTCACGCGCTCAATTTGTCACTCACGCTAGCTTTACGACAAATATACATCAAAGTACTAAGGAAGGCTCTCACAACTGAATGTTTAGCGCACGCAAACGATCCCGCGCAAGCTATTGGGAGCGCACGACTAATTTACTCATTGAAAGGCCTGGTATTACGTCTGCGTAGTGGCTGAGTGTTGCAGTGTTGCAAAAACTCAACCATTCTTACAACAAAAGTTCTGAGAAATCTTCAGTACAGAAATCATGGAAAAACTGAGAAAGTTTTAATACAGGGCCAAGAAAACGCTATTATGCAAAAAGTGTGCACCTGCCTGACACTAGTGTGAAATATAATGAGTGCTAAGTATTTCAAATAAAATGTTCACATATTGTATTTTCATTCCTGACTGTAAACAGGCACAGCAAAATCTTGGTGCCAATAAAACGGGCACCCACAAAGCTACATATTGAAAATGTAAGCATGAACTGTGACAGGATGAACAACTGAATCAAATAATATTCTGTGGCCTTCAAAAGCAAAATCAAGTTCAAACTTACACAGTTTTCAAGCTTGGCTTTCAAGACAGGCCCATAGCTAATTGCACCAGCAGATCCAAGGACAAAAAGCACAACATCAAAGACTTGGATGGCAAAGAATGGAAGAATAAGACCAGGTTTACGCTGTAAAGAAGATTTTGTTTAATATTTCAGTGTCACATAATACAATGAGCTACCACAACATAGCTCAAATATATATATATATATATATATATATATATATATATATATATATATATATATATATATATATATATATATATATATATATATATATATATATATATATATATATAACTTTTAATCAATGTTTATTCATGCCATCATTCCTAGATTTATTACTATTAGGATATGAACAAAAATTGGTAAAAATCTTTGAAAATTCAGAAAAAAATGAAGACTCAGAATATACACTTACCATTAAAGCACCATAAATTAACATAACAGTAATCAAGAAATAAAAACAGGCCAACGTCATGCCAACAAAATTGTCACCTACAAAAAAACAGTTGGTGAATTTCATTATTATCATTACTACAATCAAACAATGTACAATTTGTAAAAAACATAGTCACAAACTAACTCAAATGAAATATTTACCATACTATGAAAAAAATGCTTTGTAATTCATGCATATTTTGTGGGTCTTCTTACTTCTGCTTAAATTCTTATCACAATGCCCTCTCAGGCAGGGAGAGGAGAGAAAGTGGACAGTTTGTAAAGGTAGTACTAGCTCACCATTTTGTGTGAAGATTAACAGTGCTCAAAATCAATGAGATAATGGGACTTGTGGCATAACACATCTACTTGTCAACACTGACTAATTAGCTTTATTCCAGAGGCTAAACCTGCATGGTTCAGGTTCCTAATGGTCTTGTAATATCACATTCATACATAGATTGCCACCAAGTAAAAACAAGCCTTGTGACTGACACAGAAAAATCTGCCTTATTCCGGAAGCCTGGTTATTGGCTCAGAAATTCTGCAAAATTTCCATATAGGTAAGTGTATGTAATTTCCAAGTGTACATGTTTGTACAGTGCAAATTTTGTTTATCTGTTGTATATATATTGTTTATCAACTGTTATGTCACATAACTTCAATTCTAGAGAGTCAAGGACTTTTAGCTAGCTAAAGCTTTTTGCTAGAGTTTCACACTTGTACTGATAGTTCTAGATATTTCTGTGAAACCTTGTGTAAAGATTGCAAACCAAAGTGAATCTCTGGGAATTATGTTCCCTGGTCTGATAATTTTTTAACCTTTGCCTCACAGGCAAATATGTCTGAGCTAAATGAAGGTTCTCTACAAGTGCCTCTAATTATTTCAGAAGCTCTGTATATAAAAGTGCCTTGTCCATATGTAATACAACAATAGCATAGAAAAAAAATGAGAATGAAGTTAAATAACCGTTAATTAAGTAGTCAGGTTAAATTTTCTTGTGGTTTCATTTCTGTGGCTATTTTCCCAAAACAATAAACCATACCAAAGCCATTTAATACATGAGCTTGAATAGCCTTGGCCATATTTCAAACAGCAATCAGTCTGGCTTTAGATCCTTACACTCCGTTGTTACCTGTCTTATGAAAAACACGAACGACTGGTACCTTAACATCGACAAAGGAGAATATACTGGTTTGATTTTCATTGACCTAAAGAAAGCATTTGATACGGTTGACCACAACATTCTTTTGCAAAAACTTGCAAAGTATAGTGTAAATGGTCTTGAACACGATTGGTTCGCCTCGTATCTTAACAACCGTAAGCAATTTTGCAAAGTCAATGGTGTTTCATCTAGTATAAGTGATATAAATTGTGGTGTCCCACAAGGCTCCTGTCTTGGTCCACTTTTGTTTCTGATCTACATAAATGATTTACCTTTTTCGCTTGAAAAAGCGCATGTCAGTATGTACGCAGATGACACTACAATATCGCACTCCTCTATGAGTCTCGCTGATCTTCAACATGACTTAAACTGTGATATTTCGAACTTACAGGACTGGTTGCATGGAAACAAGCTTTCATTAAATGTCGTTAAAACCCAATCTCTGATTGTTGGTTCAGGCCCAAATATCCGTAAGATCCAAAGCCAGCCTGATGCTCAACCAGCGTTTGTAATAAATAATGATAATATTGAGATCGTTAGTAGCTTTAAATATCTTGGTGTTCAAGTTGACAATCAACTCAAATGGGATGACCATATTGATATGGTAAAGAAAAAGGCACTCCAAGCTCTTGGACTGGTCAAATATTCAAAGAAATATCTTTCTTCAGAAGTTCTTGCAAAAATGTACCGAGGCTTGGTTGAGCCTCATTTGAGTTACTGTTGCTCCGTATGGGGTAATTGCAGTAAGCGTAAAATTGACAGCCTGCAAAAGGTACAAAATCGGGCTGCGAGAATAGTTATGAATAGTGGATATGATGCATCAGCGGCCCCACTCATCCAGAGCCTAGGTTGGCCAACGATTTCCAGTCTTATTCACAAAGAAACAGCAACAATGGTTCATAAATCTCTGAATGAGCTTGCACCCGAATACATGCGAAATCTGTTCACAAGATGTTCAGGAAGCAACAGTCGTGTACTACGCTCAACTGACACAGATCTAAAATTGCCACTTTTAATAACTAGCGCTGGTCAGAAGTCATTCTCGTATCGAGGGGCCAGACTTTGGAACAGCTTGAGTAGGGAAGCTAAAGTGGCAACCTCCCTCAATGCCTTCAAACGGCTATCAAAAAACGATGTCGATGCACTGAGCCAGAGCTAATGATTTCCTTTATCTCGCTTTCTTTTCTGTTTTATCAAATGATTGTATTAGGGCTACTTTTTTTGTAATATTATATCTATTAATTTGTTTTTAACACGTCAGTTTGAAAAACAGTATTTATAACTGAAACTTTTTACGTGTATAAATATTATAAAATGAAATGGTAAAAATGAAAGATATAATGAGAATGAAGTTGGACTAATTTCAAATAATAAAATAATTCATTGTCAAATAATTAATTGACTATTTAACTTCAGGTTAGTAACAACATTAAATTTTGTTGTTATCTAAATTCTTGTGGATATTCTCTCAAAACTTCAAAAACAACAAAGGGGCCTAATGTGGGGAAAAGATGAAAAGGGCAAGACACTGTTTTACTAAGAACCCAGTTTAGTATCTAGAAAACACACAGGTGCTCAATTTCTCAAACACCTACTGTTCTGCAAGTCAAAAGGGCTGAGCAGGAGTTAAAAATCTCACAGGCTAATCAGGTAGGAAATTAGATAACATGAATTCACCTGCCACTCTTTCAGACTCAATATTAGCATATTCGTGTCTGTACATCTTGGGGTGCACCATAACCTGTGTTGCAATGACAACACTTGCAGAATGGAATATCTAGAAAGAAAAAAGATACAATAATGCAGCAAATCCTCAATCACCATAACAATATAATCTTCATTGAAATCAAAACACAAAACTGATTGACAATTATGACTTTGCTTTATTTTCTTGCTCAATACTTTGGGCAAAATTCCTAATTCATTACTATTTTGCTTGCAAAGGTCATATCCTTGTTTCTTATAAAAACAAATGCCATAAATCTCAAGACAATATCACTATTTTCCAGCATCTAATCAAACCAGACCTGGTTATCAACACAATCTTTGCCACATTTGTCTAAAACTGCATGCACTACTTTCTAATCACCACCTTACTAACATAAAACTGTTCTAACTTTAGAAAACTTATTGGCTCTTCTAAAGCCCTAGTACTTTAGGCTATACATATTATATTGGCTAGCACCCTGCTTGGTTAAGCATTCTGCCAAAATTTCTTGAGCTAAATTCCTAGGTTTCAAGATAGGAAAAGTGCTTTCCAGTTGTGTTTCAGGCAGTTACTGAACTGATTTGAACACTTATATCTCAAATCACAGACATGCTACAAAAAAAAATAATAGAAGCTACATTTTCTCCCAAACAACCAAAATTTTTTCAAAATTTAAACTTTTACTTTTAGCTCAAAACCATTCTGCCTTCTAAGCATCTACTAGCTAGTGCAATGAGAAGTGTATATGGATGTCTGTAGTTGAAATTAGATTCAGAAGAGTACCCAATTGGAGGTATAGTGTATGTGGATATAAAAATATATATCAATGGTTTTAATAGCAGATCATAATGAAAGCATCATATATTGCAATAAGATGTAGCTATCACATTTTCTGCAGCAACAACAAATCTTGGATAGGTCTATAGCTAATGAACTTCTGACCATGATATTTGTCTATTTTCTTTCATACATCAACTTGGTTGCTGTTTTCTTATTGTTTTCTCTTTGGTCATGCTGCTATTATTAGATTGTTACTAGATGGATAACTATAGCAGATGAGCCAATTGTACACTACCTTACCATGGTGAAGTGTATAATTGTAACATAACTATTCTGGCCTTGAACCTGACCAAATGTTATGCTAAAAACCATAGGCCTGTCCATACATAAAAGTTAAACTCTGCAATATGGCTAGCCTTTGCATAGCAGCTTACCTCTGACAAATGTAAAAATTGATTTATTTATAATACCTAATTCAACTAACTAATTTAAGTAACTAACTAATTTAGCAAAATAGTATATATAGCTAAAAAACTAATTTATGCCTACATAAATATGTACACCATTACAAAATTAAGTTTGAAAAAGTTACAAAAAAGTAATTGATATGTTGATTAAAAGGTAAAATAAAGAGTACCAGGTCAAGAAGCCAAGATGCACTATGTAGTGTTTGCATAGTCTACAGGGGGAATTTTCCTGACCTTTCCAATGTTTCAAAAAGTTTGAAATCATGAATAGTTCTACAATTCTTAGCTTCGTTTGGCACTTCGTATGCCACAATGAGCAGGCCAGAAACACAGCAATTGTTTATTCTATAGGATACTGTCTTAACTCGTGGCAAGTCAAATCGGTTATTCATATAGTAAAGCATATGATGCACTTTTCCGCACAGAAAGTACTTTCATAAAGCAAGGGCTAAGGCCTACGCTTGTCTTGTAGGCTTCCGGTTAGATGGTAGACCCGTGCTACCGAGGTTTGCGATAAGTAGTATTTCAAAAACAAAGCGATACACTAAGCATTCTGAGACACAAAAGATTATACAAGACGGCACTGAATGGCAGTCGTATTCTTCATAAATCATAACAATCCCCGTTGGCCGTTCCTTACAACAACACCAACGCAGAATCATATCGAAACTAAAACTGATATTATGACTAGGGGAAATGCACACCTATGCAGTCAATATCATGGTAAAAACGGGATTCCTCTAGTCAGTGTGTGCTACCTCCTTCTTATACATATCTCTAAAAGCTAACTCGAAGCTACCAACAGATTGACATTGAGCGAGCAGCCTACTGTGCAAACCATCTGTCACCTTGAATCGCAAACAAGCCTTTCAATCGCCATGTTCCTCCTCGATTTTCCGCTCTCAAATACAGGCAATTCAAAAAAGTCCACTTACTATTACTCCATTACAATAGTTTGCCTATGGGCCCAATCAAATGAGAAAGATTAGCCAAAAAGTCAGTGATCTTTTAGCGTTTACGACAACTTACCAAATTGAAAAGGCCGATCAAGACGGTGCCGACTCTCACATCTAGACAGCAACAACATGGCTTCGGAGCCATCTCTGGCTCTCGCTGCCTGTCGATCACAAGTGGCTCGTCTTCCTTCATCATCTTAAGTGATGATGGCAACTCTCTACCTAGCAATAACTATGTGTTTAAAAAGCAAAACTTCTCCCTGTGTTTACGAATTCCTCCTTCCCGACTTTTGATATAATGCTGATCTAACTCGTTACCAGACTTTCAGAAATAGCTCCCATCATGCATCATGATTAGATATCTCCTCCTGCGCAGAATAGCAACGAAAAGTCATGGAGAGCCGAGTGTTTTCGCAATATCTCGTGGGTATGTTTCTTTATCGGTCCATCACTGTCATTTCTTTTTGTAATAATAAAGCCGAAAGAAGTTCCAGGGACATACCCATACCTCAAACGAACACTCTTTCAATGTAATGCGTACTAGATGATGATAAACTCGGATGAACAATATCCAAAAGTATGACAAACAGAATGTGTGGATGAGACAATAAACCTGTTGTATATAGTTGAAAGTGGTTGTTTCTTTCCAATAAAGTGGGGGCAATGTTGGATGAAAGTGCGACACAGTGAATGAATGAAAGCTCATGTTCAAGTCCCTCTATGACCTCTTCCTATGTTCAAGCGAACCTTTGCAATCGGACAAAAGTTGGCCAACTTACTTTATTTTCCACGAGAAAACATTGCAAAAAGGGGAAAAGACAAGAAAAACAAAACAAACAAGTCACATTATACTGAGCATTGTATTCAAAACAGAAATCCTGCCACTTCACAGAGTTCACAACTCGTTCATTCTCCTCCACCGGGTATACCTCTACCGTCAGTCGTAGCCCCACATCATCTGAAATTCAAATGAGATGCAAACGAGGGTGAAAATTGAAATTCATTTAAAGCAATAAAAATTACATCAGCTCCAGCTGCACACAACTATAGGTATCAGAAGCAATTCTTTGCTATAGACAATGTGATCAGATCTAGCACTATTTCATGCCTCGAGCACAATTCTGGCCAAAAATCGCCACTTGGCACAAAATCTGGCAAAATGTGAAATCTAGCATAACCCTTGAATAACATCACACAAAAT